>ML815009.1:43434-56696 GCA_009831015.1 Picea engelmannii | reverse complement strand
TCTGTGACTAATTCTCTAGGCACTCCAAATCTGATAAAGATATCTTCAAATAAAAAATCTAGAACAACTTCTTCAGTAGCTCTATGGAGTGCTTTAGCCTCCACCCATTTGGTCATATAATCTGTGCAGACCACTATATAAAATTTTTGATTGGATGAAGGGTTAATGGGTCCTACAAAGTCTAAGGCCCGTCTTTCAAATGGTTCGAGTACTACCCCGAGGGTTTAATGGCATTTCATCTCTATGATTAGGTTGAACCATTCTTTGACAGCTATCACAGGCCTGAACATATTTCTTTGCATCTTTAAAAAGTGAGGGCCAATAATAACCCATCCTGAGAATTTTATGTGTTGTTCTTTTATCAGCAAAATGCCCTCCACAAGGACCATCATGGCAAGCTTTTAGTAAATCATAAACCTCATCTTCTCTAATGCATCTTCGGATTTCTTGATCAAGTCCTATGTGGAAAAGACACCCACTTATCCAGCTATACCGAGCACTTTGTTGAATGATTCTTCTTTTCTCTCAGTGGGATAGGTGTGGTGGTAACTTCCCTGCAACCAAATAGTTAGTGATGTCTACATACCATGGTGAGTGAGCAGATACTGCAAATAAATATTCATCATAAAAGGAATCATCTACTGGAGTATTATCATTAGGTGTTAACCGAGAAAGGAAATCAACAACTACATTTTCTTTTCCTGGTCTATCTACAATTGCAATATCAAATTCTTGTAATAATAGTAACCATTTGGTGACTCAAGAATTTGTGACAGATTTGTTCATTAAATATTTGATAGCTGAGTGATCAGTATGGACAAAAGTAGAATATCCAGTGATGTAATGTCGAAATTTATTAATAGCATAGATAACTGCTAAAAATTCCTTTTCAGTAACTGTATAGTTAAGTTCAACAGGACTCATATTCTTGCTAATGAAGTAGATAGCATAAGGGAGATGATTCTCTTCTTGACCCAAGATAGCTCCTATTGTAGTATCTGAAGCATCAGAGGATATATGAAAGGGAAGTTTCCAATCAGATCCTCTTAGAATAGGAGCTGTAGATAACTGATGTTTGAGTGTATCAAATGCTTCCTGGTAAAGATTAGTCCACTTAAATTCAGTATTTTTCATAAGTAACACAAACAAAGGAGAAGCTATTTTGGATTTGTTTTTAATAAATCTTCTATAATATCCAACATGTCCTAAGAAACTTCTCACATCTGTTTGGGTTTTGGGAATAGGAAGGTCTTTAATGACTTGTATCTTGGATGGATCTACCTGATTTCCTTGAGATGAAATAAAGTGTCCAAGTACCACTCCTTCACTCATCATCATATGACATTTTTCGGTTCTTAAGGAGAGGTGGGATTGTATACATCAGTTAAGTATTTTCTCAAGATTTTGTAGTGCTTCCTCAAAAGAGACACCATAAGGGGTAAAATCATCCATAAAAATTTCCATAGAGTCATTAATCATATCAAAAAAGATTCCTATAACTGCTCTTTGAAAGGTTGTTGTTGCATTACATAGTCCAAATGGGAGGACTCTATAAGCAAAAGTTCCCCATGGGCTAGTAAAAGTGGTCTTATCTTGGTCTTGGGGTGCAATTTTGATCTGGTTATACCCACTGAAACCATCTAAGAAAGAGAAGAATTTCTTCCTTGACAAACTATCTAACACATGATCAATGAATGGTAATGGAAAGTGATATTTTTGAGTGGATTTATTTAAGGCTCTATAATCTACACACACTCTCCATTTCCTTTTTTTCTTAGGAACTATTACCAATGGGGAAACCCATTCACTGTCAGATATAGGATATATAAACCCTACATTAAGAAAAATTTGAAGTTCCTCTTTAATAATTTCTCTTAAATTAGGGTTCATTTGTCATTGAGATTGGCAGATCGATCGACAATCTTCCTTGATAGAGATACGATGAGTACATAATTCAGGAGAGATTCCCTTCATATCTGTATAGTCCCATGTGAATACTTCCTTATTTTCTAGAAGTAACTTCATTAATTGTTGTGTTTCAGCAACTGTCAAGTTGGGGTTTATATTCAGTGTTTTTCCAGGTTCAATTTCTACTCGTATACTTTTAGAAGAGATGGTAGTTGATGTTTGAGGTAGGTCTTCAGAGTTAAGGTTTTCCTGGGTATCTGACTCCAAAAGTGAAACTAGTTGATTATGTGTTTTTGGAGTCACAGAGGAGGGTTCACAAATAAAATTATTAATTACTTCATCCTCAGTGGCATCTTTAAGGCTTAAGGCTTGTCCGATAGTCAAGATGGGTTGAGTTGTTTGATCATCAAAGTCCACCCATAAAGAATTGTCATTATTAATCAAGGGTGTAGCATGAGGGTAGAGGGTAAGTTGTTTGGTCTCATATCCATTGGAAATTCTCATTGAACTAGATCTGCAACTGATAAAGGCATCTATTGTGGCTAGCCAAGGCCTGCCCAAAATTAGATGATGACCCCCCAACTTTGTTTTAGGTTTTAATACCACAAAGTCAGTTGGATAATTCCAGGACTCAACTGAGATGATTAGGTCTTCAATTATTCCTTTCGGTTTGATTGTAGAACGATCAACTAATTCTAGAATGGTTGGGGTATCTCTAATTTCATTCTTTAGTTGTAACAATTGTGAAGTTTCAAGAGTCATAATATTGATAGCAGCACCTAAGTCGACCAGAACTCGAGGGATTATTGTTTTTCCAATTTGCACTGTGACAGTAGGATGGTCGGGATCACCATACTTAACTGGGGGAACTTTACCCGACATTAGTGCAGACAAATCACCCATGACATGAACTGTGAGGGGATCTTTAGTTTTCCTACCGCGTTTCTTAACACAAATGTCTCACATAGTTTTGGCATAAATTGGTACATCTCTTAGTGCTTGTAATAGTGGAATTTTGACATAGAGATTTTGTAATTCCCCTAGAAGATTGAAAGCAGGTGGCTCAAGAGTTTTAGTCAAAACTAAACATTCATGGAATGGTGGTTCTGTTGTTTCAGCAATAGTGTTTGAGGACGGTTGTACCTCTTCAGGTACATCGTTCTTTTTTATTTCTTCTTTATTGGAATCATAAGAGGTAACATCATCAATGATAGGTTCTACCATTTTCCCAGATCGTAAATGAATATCATTGCATTGTGCAGAGAAAAGAGAAAGTATAGGATGGTTTTGAATATCAATGCACTGTACAACCTTATTATTGGGGTTAGGGTTAGGTTGTACAGGTAGTTGGGGCCTCATCATTTGATTATTCGGTGGAGTACCTGATGGTAAAGAGAGTAGTTGTTGAACTTGTGATTGAAATTGAGGAAATTGATTTGGGAACGAGGGTTGTTGACATCTCCAATTTGGATTCCATTGGTTAAGGTAAGTTTGTTGTTGTGAAGGCCAAGGTGTCCATATTGTTGGGTCTACAAAGGGAGGGTTTGCTTGTTGCATGGGTGGGTAATTCATTTGATTGAAGGGAGGGTAATTTGCTTGACTAAAAGAAGGATAATTATTCCAACGATTAGAAGATGTAAATGACATATTAGGATTCATACCTTGTCCCCATGGTTGCCATTGCATTCTCTGTGTCAATAGATAGACAGCTTCAACTTCTTCATCGGTTGGTTGTAATGCTTCTTTGATTCCTAGTAAAGAAGGGCATTGTTGAGTTTCATGATCCTTATCACAAATGGTGCAAATTGGATTTTTGTCCAATGGGCATTCCCTTCATGGGTGCTTATCTCTGCATTTGGAACAAAAGATGGACAGGGGTGCTTCTGCTTCAGCTTGTTTCTTTTGAATCTGCAAGGTGTCAATTTGTGAAGTAAAAGAACTTAACATTTTAGTTTTAAATTCCTCAAGTAGATTACCTATTTCGGCTCTTGTTGCTCCTCCACTGGCTGATTTTTGAACTCTTGAAAATGTGGTATCTCTGTTGTTTGATCTATTCCTTGCAGCTCCTCTTGAACATCTTTTACAGAGGTTAACAATTTCATCATATGATTCTTTAGATATGTCACCTTTTCCAAGCATATTCAACATATCTAAACAATCATCCCTTACTCCTTTTAATAATATTGTTTTAAGAATATATTTACTTACATCGGGGTGGCTGGATCTTTGTAGATTATACTATAGCCTTTCCACAAAGTCCTCCAGATTTTCATCCTCTTTATGTATCATCTTGAATAGTTCCTCTCTTTTTTCTCTTGTTCAGCAATAGTATTGATATTTGTGAAAAATGTTTTGTTTCATTTGATCCCATGTTGTGATTACATGACCTCCAAGACTCATGAACCATCTTAATGCATTTCCCTTTAATGTTGTTGGGAATAGCTTTAATTTTTTAGCATTGGAAATGTAATCATAACTTCTGCATAATATGTCAAACTCGAAAAAAAATTCATTAGGATCTTCAGAAGATAAACCATGAAAGTTAGGTAAAGCTGAAAGTGGAATATTCTTCATGGGAGCTACTCCTCTAGGAAGATCACCAATAGGAAATCCTAAGGTAGAAAAAGAGTTTTCATCATTTACCTCTGCTTCAAGACCTACCTATTCTTCATGGTGCAGTTCTTCATTATATCCATCCATGGTTTCTTCTGTCTGTTCCCCTACTGCACTTGCTCGATCCTCAATGTCGTCTATTGGTTTTTCAATTGTCTCTGTTTCAAAGTTCACTTGAAAGGAAGGTTGAGGCCTTAGTTTTCGAGAGCTTGGTCGTTGAGGAACAACAGATTCAGAGTTTGATATAATTTGGTCGATAAAAGTCTTTCTTCCTCCTCTTCCTCTGCCCCTGCCACCTGTAGGGTCAGTTTCCTTGGGGGGTCCGCGTCCTCTCATGAAATCTGTACATCTAAGAGAAAGACACAAATTCTTTTGAAATCTATAATTGCCTTCCTCGACAAAGGTGCCAAAATGTTTGTCACTATAATTGCTTATTAATTGAAACAATCAAGTGTCACATAAATTGTCAACCCAGGGAAGTCTGTTTATTTCAAAGGCAATCACACACTGTATATGCTCAATCTCAAAAGCAATCCAAAGTTGTAGTAAAACTAATCACACCTTTCTTTGAACAGACTGAAGTTCTACTCTGAATTACAGTAAAAGTAATCTATCTATTGCAGAGCTTAAGATTCAAAAAGGAAAATAATTATCAGAAGAATCCTGGATTACATTAAGAAACAACAACCTAGGAAAAGGGAACCTTTCAGCACACTACAAAGAAGACTAACTATTCTGTAACAGAGAACAGGACCCTATTCCCCAAAGTAGGAACCTTCAGCACCTATCTCTGACTATCACACTTTCATAAACTCATTCTATAAACAGAATTACCAATCAAAATGATTAACAATTACCGAAGACTAACTATTCTGTAACAGAGAACAGGACCCTATTCCCCAAAGTAGGAATCTTCAACACCTGTCTTTGACTATCACACTTTCATAAACTCATTCTACAAACAGAATTACCAATCAAAATGATTAACAATTACCTAGGAATGAATTGTATGAAAACGATGTAACAATCAGTGGAAACAGAGTTTCAACAAAACAAAGTTTTAACAAGGTATAGATAAAAACAATACAAAAACACTACAAAAACTAATGGGTGAATCTTGTGAAGAAGGTGGGCCCTTTCCTTCTCACAAGATCCCCCATAAATAAAAGGAATTAAGAAGGAATGCTCATAATGATCTTTTATTAATCTGTCAAATGGGACAAGTTACAATATCCAAAGTGAACACGCTCCTTCTCTGTAATTCACTTCTAGATAAGCCTTTCGTAATCCCCCTCTAATGTTGAATTCTCAACTATTTAAAGAGGAGAATCCTCTTAATACAATTAAGCATAAAATTACATGTGTACATACAAATCCTATTCTTAGTCTAATCTAATCTTCTATGCTGGAATAGGATATTCTGATCTCCCATAGCAAAATGTTGTTACAGTGGTTGGAATGGTGTTGGCTTGAGGTACAGCTGTTGCAGTCAGTGTAACAACTTCTTTATTTATCTTTTCTTTTTACTGTTGTTTGTACAATATTGTTTCAGCATCGCAAATCACGGGTTGTTTCAACAATGGGATTTTGTCCTGTTTGACTGTTTCAACAACGTGGTCTCATGAAGCAATGATGGTTGTAATGGTGTTGGCTTAAGGTACGTCTGTTGTGGCCAGTGTAACAACTCCTTCTTGTTATTTTTGTATGTGAAATGTTGTTTCAGCATCGCAAATCACGGACTGTTTCAGCAAGGGGATTTGTGTACTGTTGACTGTTTCAGCAACGTGGTCTTCAAGCAACAACAGTATATTAACTACAGTTCAAACTGTTTCAGCAACTGATTAATGGAAAAGTATGAGAGCAATGTAAAATTACATGTAAAACAAATTAAACATATAGAAAAAGAGAAGAAACGTTATATACCTTTGGGAAAGTGGATTAAGGTGATAATGTAGGCTTAAATATGAGTGGGAAAAGGATGTAATGATAGAAAAAAGTATGAGCAAAAAGGTACATTATAGGGTCCTAACAATTATGTTCTCTCTCTCTATTCATTCTTTTGCCCATTCATCATTCCTCATTCATTTTGATCTTGGCTTGGGAAGGAAAAACCGAATTATTGGAGAGGATTCATTTTTTTGTTGGCTATAATGATTCTTGGTGTATTCTAGCCATGAATTAATTCCTACATGTCAGAGATGCATTGACATGTGTTAATTTATGTTCATAACTGTGAATCATGTAAGTCCCAACATGGAGATTCTTGACTAGATGCATTGGATCCCTAGAAAGAGGTGGAAAACCTGAGGGACTATGTGGAAGATAAGGGGGTCCATTCTCTTGGGTTGTGTAGGTTGGATAAAAGAGAGCTAGTGTACTTGGATTGTTGTTTTTGTTGAGAATCATGTGAGAGCTTGAGTGTTGACTAGTTTGGGAATATGAGTGACACCTTGGAACCATCCTTGTGGATTCATAGCCTTGGCTCGATGGTGACATTACTATTGAGACTTGGAACAATAATGTCTATGGTTGGGTGGAATATCTTTTGTTTGCAGCCAGTTGGTGAACCATTTTACATAAGATAAGTGTTATTTTTCATGTGTTTCTCTGTTGTATATTTATTTCCATTGTGTATGAATTATTGTCTCTGAGATTCGTATGTTATAACATACATGCTTGATGTTTATTGTTATGGATGGAATGTTTAAACCTTATTTACATTATAGCATGAATATTTATTTTTGCATGTGCTTCTATCATTTTATTTCATGCTTCTTTAATAATTAAAGGGAATTAGAATTCAAATTTGAGTTTTCAACAAAGTTCTTGAGGTAGTGTTCTCATTCAGGGGTGGATGGGTACGTTACATGCCCGTAAAGAGAAATTATTTTTTTATGAGAAGGATTCAAAATTTGAAGATAAAGAGGGAAACGAAATAATTTTGCAAGGCATTCATAAGCCATTTTTAGTGAGGCAAATATCAACATTGCAATTCAAGAAGTTCAATAGAAAAGGGTGCCCCTTTTATGTTATACAAGTACTTAAATCAGTTGAAAAGAAGAAGATGATAGCTAAAGATCACCTTGTGCTATGGGAATTCAGAGATGTGTTCCCAAAGGAAGTGTCAAGACTACCTCTGAAAATAGATCTTTCTTTCCAATAGATCTTGTGCCTGGAGTAGCACCGTCCTCAAAGGTACCCTATAGGATGTGTACATGACCATAGTTGGTGGAGCTGAAATCACAGCTAAAGGAAATGTTGGATAAAGGTACATAAGGCCGAGTGTATCCCCATGGGGAGCACCATCCCTATTTGTAAATAAAAAAGATGGTACACTGATACTATGCATTGATTAAAGAAAATTAAACAAGATGGCCATCAATAACAAGTTTTGTTTTCCTAGGATAGATGATCTCTTTGACCAGCTCAAAGGAGATGCAGTTTTCTCAAAAAACAATTTGAGGTTAGGATATCACCAAGTCATAATCAAGGATGACGATATCCACAAGAAAACCTTTAAAAAAAGGTATGGGCACTATGATTTTTTTGTGGTGTCATTTGGGCTTACAAATGTGCCACCTACATTAATGTGTTTGATGAATAATGTGCTCAACAAGTATCTAGACACGTTTTTCTTGGTATTTATGGATGAAATTTTGGTGCATTCCAAGAACAAAGAAGAGAATGAAGAGAATATTTAGATGGTGATACAAGTTTTGAGGGAGAACCAACTATATGCTAATTTCAACAAGTGTGATTTCTTTCAAAAATAAATCCAGTATTTGGGCCACAAAATATCAACAGAAGGAGTGGCAGTAGATCCCGAAAAGATCAAGAAAATCATGGATTGGCCTACCCCTAGGAATGTAATAGAAGTAATATCCTTCATGGGATTGGATGGATATTACATAAGGTTCATAAATGGATTTTCCAATATCAATAACCCTATTACATCATTACAAAGGAAGGGGAAGAAGTTTGTGTGATAACCAAAGTGTGAGGCCAATTTTCAACAATTGAAGCATCTCTTGACTAATGCCTCTATTCTGAAGATTGCAAGCCCGGAAATTTATTTCTTGTTTTTATTTGATGCTTGCAAAGAAGGAATCGACGAAGTTATCATGAAATAAGGACAATTGATTTGTTATGAATCATGAGAAATGAATGATCATGAGAAGAAGTATGTCACTCATGATATGGATCTTGCAACAATTGTGCATGCATTGAAGATGTGGAGACATTACCTGCTAGGAAGAAGGTTTGTTTTAATAACAAACCATTGTTTTTTGAAGTACCTATTCGAACAACCAAGATTGAATGCTACACATGTTGAATGGATGGCATTGAATAGATAGTTTGACTTCAAAATAAAACACATTAAGGGAAAGGAAAAAAGAGTGGAAAATGCAGTCAGTTGAAGTGTGCAGACAATACATTAGGAACCACAAGTATAGGGGAACATAGGATTAATACCCTCTTGCAAGAATATGATTTCTTCATTCAATTCATAAAAGGGTTACAACAAGAACCTAGGGAAACGAAATATGAAGAATATCACCTTGGGGATGATAATTTGTTGTAGTGCAACAACATGATGTATGTGCCTAATTCAACAAATTTGAGGTGTTTAATTATGGATGATTTCCATGGAATACCTTATGTAGGTCACCCTAGTTACCATAAAATGGTGACAATTGTAATACAAATGTAATATTGGTCAATAATGAAGCAAGACATTTCTCGATACATCACTAAATTCCTAGAGTGTCAACGGGTGAAATTTGAGCACATAAATTATGTTGGGATATTGAAGCCTTTACCTATTCCAAAGTGGAAATGGAAGACCATTTCCATGTATTTCATTATATGTATACCAAAGATAATCTAGCAACATGATGATGCAATCATGTAACAAACCCAACCCCCTAAGTACCCTTTTAAGGGATGGGGTATTAAAATTTCTCTTTTTCTCAATCATCTCAATACCTCTTCTCGAGGGCACCAATGTCTTCTCCTCATCAAGATCTTTCCAATGATAGCTTCTATGCTCCAAACCTAGCTCTGGATCAAAAGTTATGGCTTCCAAAATTTATCGAGCCTCCATTGGCCCAAGGCCACCTTACTTCCACATGGAAACCATGTGATATTTTAATACTCATTCCATATGATGTGGCATCTTCCATAAGACACATTAAATTCATGTGCCCAATAACTTGACCTATATTAATATTTGTTGGGGTTTTACTCCCACGGAACCTCAAATACCACAACATTAAAATTTTTGACAATGATCCCACAATGGGACTGCACCAGATCTAGTCATCCTTGGGTCGAGCATCCTACAGCTCTGGTTGCAACATAGATCCCACATAACATCGGGGTTATCGTGAACACCCCAACCAAAAGTTCCAAAATGATCCATTAATCACACCCATCCTAGATCCTAAAGTCCACGTGTCGATCATCGAATGACCCTAAGTGAGTTGAAAACTCTAAATTGTGTGATAGTTAACTCTCCTCCCATATTATGTTTCTCGATTTGACAGTTGAGATTGAATATTAACCTTGCATTGACCAACGGTCCAAATATTTCCTCCTTTTGGCATCGTTAATGTTTCATAACAGTTCCTAACTGGTCCATCTCTTATGCCATGATGACATTACACTTGGATCAATGATCCATATATCGTCATCTTGTCTCCGTCTAGATCTACGAATCTCAATGTTTCGTTGATATATTTCATCATCAAAATTGTTCTAAATCACCATACTACTAACCCCAATGACGATACCTTAGACATCGATAGTCCATAGTCACTAGCCCATAGATCCAATGACTAGAAATAAAATGAATGTCTAGAGGACCTCCTCGCCCCACGAGGCCCACTTTTGTCATTTTGTCTAATTACATAGTGACATCTGTCACTACTCAACCACATTGGCTACCATGCTGGCATATTCACATCATCACAATGACGACCTCTCTCATACATCTCACAAGGAAAATTAACGGTGAATATCTCTCTCACCTATTAGCAGATCGACAACTCCCCTCAAGTCATCGAAACCATGTCATCATCAACATTTTTGGACATCAAATGACCTTGATAATATTACAACCTCCAACGAATGGTCGAGATCTTCCCATTATCATATCTAACGATCCATCTTGTGGTCTATTCTATAAAGTTTTTTGGGTCCTCCACGGACCAGTCCTATCTCATCAACCATTCCACTAGAGACACATGTCACCCCTAAGGACATGCTAACTTCCACCTGTCCTAACACATGGCCCTGCCACCTATGGTGACATGTGGAATTCATAAATCAACGTGGGGTTCTATCTCAAGAACCTTGATTCACCTTGACACATGGCACCCTTGCCACCTGCCACATCATTTGTCTTCCCATGGATTCTCACCTATAGGTTCCATGCCATCATGATGCATGGAATAACCCTTGATTGAAATGTTTCAAGATCCACATTATCCTCTTAAGCCCTTTGGTGGGATATCAATGATATATATCCCCTTTCGAAGTTCCTTCAATCATGATAGATCAATGACCTAGATATCCTCTCAGATTTCCTCTATTCACGGAAAAACAACGGTCCAAATTGGTTATCATAGCTCTCCTATTGGAGTGTCTCTACCTTGGCCTCTAGAGAAACTCCGACCATCATTCTCAGATGATGTTCACCACCTAGAATCTAAGGCCACCGTGTACCTGCCACCTAAGAATTTTTTTCCACACGTACCAGTCACCTAGTATGACACATGGCACATTCGTACCTAAAGGAATTTGCCTCAAAAGGGACAAAACTCCATGATATGTGGCACAATATTTACTTGAAACATGAAACCACCCACATCATTACATGTGGTCTGCGGTGGGTCTACACATCATCATGGGGTATCTATTTTGATCCTCCAGGTGTTGACACATTCCCCAAGCACGTTGGTTGGGTTGACTTCATCCCCTTGCTGCTACTCTCCAAGGAACCTGTTAGGCCCTTACAATGGATGAACGACTAATATTTAATCTAGCCATGACTATGATCAATGGTATAGATATTCCCTTGGATCCTCCTCTTCGGATCTCATCTCCACAATTCACTTTGAATGGCATCCCATGATAAACGCCTAGGATTATATCTTTCTTAGGTCCTGATCCATGTTCCATATCTTTCCTGCGATGAAAATCTAGGATTTATTCACTATGTCGATCCAATGACTGTGATTCCTTCAAGATCAAAACGTGGTTTTTATACATACTATCATTCTGGATCTGGAATTATCCATTCAGTAAATTATTCTAAGTCTTTTCTAAGGTTTTACCAATCCTTTAAGAGCTCTCTCCTTACTTTGAAAAACTACTAAGGCATTCTTACTTCACCACTTTAGGTGGAGATTCATGTCCTACGAACTGCCTATACAATGACAGGTGATTCCACGAAAGAGTTAAGACTCTCTGAACCCCACATAGGCCTTTCTCAGGCACTGAGACATTCCCATGCCTATCTCAGGACACACTATCCATTCCTCCTAGGGATATTCTACATTCTTAGTCTATAATCCTATTTTATTTTCATAGGTATCACACTATAGAAATACTTTTCTACACACCCAAGAGGCAAAAACATATTGATATATCTAAATTTATGTTCAGAAGAGGAAATTGATTGTACTGTTTCTTTAATCCATTAAGGTAAATTGCAAGGTCCTCCTTCTTATACACACAATACAAATGAAATTCAATTCATACATGTTACTATACGAGTACAATGACTTCCATTAGAACAATATTAACACCATTGAACATGTATACACAATTACACACAATCACAGGCATCTAGCCATACCATTAGTTCTATTACATAGAGTATATGAGATACTTATTTATTCACAATATGTAGCCAACTAACTAACTGTGGGTGTTCACCTTTCCACCCAACCATAGGCTCTGCATGCTCAATCACTTCGGCTGCAAGCCACCCCTGTGCCAAGCCATGATACCATCAGGGAATTTTCTATGCTTACTTGTGTATTCTCTTGTAGTATCTCTAATTCCCCGAAGCCCAAAAACACATCCCTTCTCTTCTCCAGATGTGAACCTCTCTTTGTTTTCCCTCGTGCCTTCTGTTATCACTCCAAGAAACTCCTTAGGGTTGTAGGCTAAGAATGCTTGGTAACTTAAGAAATTGATAAGCAAAGTATGTGGATCAATGGGATAACTCAAGGGCTTAATGAGAAGAACAACTTATCATGCATCCAAATGAGCCAGTGCTTTTAGAAACCAATAATCAGATACAGTAATTGAAATGGGATATGAAGAACACTATTCTAGATAACCAAGTACATTAACATGCAGGGTCATACAAGATAGAAAGAGATCATTGAATTCAAATTTATGAGATGAATAAGAAGATGACAATTCTTAATAGCTGAGCTAAATTGAATCAAATTACAGAGCAATGTAACACATGAGAAAATTTGACAATGGTAGCAAAAGAAGACTGTCATTCATATCAAGATAAGAGTCTTAGTACATATGCCAAATTGTATCCAAGATGGAACCCCCTCATTCATCTTCCTTCTTTAGCTTTATAGCTTTACAATTTAGTTATCAGATCCTAAAACAGTGGATCTGATTTTCTAAAAACAGAAAGTAAACTAAATTTACAAAAAACTAGGAAGAGATCCTCAAGATGAGGTCAATCTCTATCTTTTGGTCTTCAATCA
>ML815009.1:0-19057 GCA_009831015.1 Picea engelmannii | reverse complement strand
CTTTGCTTCCCCTCTCTTCTTCCCATCCCTTCTACTTCTCCCCTTCCCTTCCCCCCTTCTACCCAACTCAGAATCTCCTCCATTCACATTGTTGATGGAAATAGATGGGATTCATTGTTTTTTTTTTTCAATTAAAACATCATCCATAGCTTTATATTACATTAAAAAAATGTTATAGATGTCTATGGGGGAGGCCTACCAAGAAGGAAACTAGGTCCTCCTCCAATTGAGAAATATCATATGTGTCCATTGTTTGTAACAAAACTATGTTATTTACCACAATAATTATTGGCATAAAAACATTAAGTATCAAATTGAAATAGAAAATATAGACTATGTAAAAAAATACCATCTCAACTTCATATAGGAGGGGATAGGATAGTATCTTTTGGGGGCTGGTCCACTGACTAGTTTACCTCCCTTTATTCTTCCTGCGTTGTGTTTTAAGGATAGAGGTCATAATCAATGAGGATTGGTTTATCCTATGTGTTATTAGAGTCATTAAAGTACTCTTTGGGTCCTAGGCCCTCCTCATCTCCATTAAGTTGAGAAAACATAATTTTAATCCCAAATACATCTTGAAAGATGGATCCAAATTTCCCGTCTAGCTATTCAATTCTATGCAGGATGTATTTTTGTGGTATGTTTAATTCCTCCAAGACATAGGCTATCGTTTCTTTCACCATCCAATAATTTTATGTAATCCAAAATAGATTCATCTCTCGAGTCCTAGAGAAGTTGGAATTTCAACCCATCATTTCATTTCTTTATGGATCTATTCTCTAGAAAATTGTTGGAAATATTGTCATTGATGTCAACAGTCGAAGCGATGATCTGTAATGATGAAGTACATCAGATGAGATTGTCATTGTTGTCAACAGTTGAAGTGATGATCTATTGTAAAATGACAGATGACATTTTCATTGATGTCAACAGTATATTAGTCAACAAGAAGATAGAAAATGCAGAGATCGATAAATGCAAGGTCATGAGGAAGAGAGAATAGGCAGTCAAAAGATCAAAATTGTCTACAGGTATATCAGTCAACAGAAGATGTCAAACTGTGTGGAGAGATAGAAAGTGCAAGCTTATGAGGAGGAGAGAACAACAGAAGCGAATTGTATGAAGATCAAAGCTCAGAAGTACATAAGTATTTTGTGTCTGTTGTTGATCATGATAGGATCAACAATGATTCACTGATCAAAATACCTGGAGGAAGAACATATTGTAGAGATTTCATCAGGATCGGTGAAAAGACTGAACGATTGATCAATGTACATAAATGGTGAGAGGCTTCAGTAGTTGTCCAATCAGAGTGAGAAGCTCAGCAGCCGTCTGATCAAGAAGTTGACCATGAGCTTGAGAATCGTAAAAGGATTGTGACCATCGAGTTCAAAGAAATGTGGGTCATTGATATGATGAGAGTGGAATATCGGATATCGGGAAATCAGGAGTCGGAATAAAGGAGGCTCTCTAACTTCTAAAATACTGTATCACAAAATTGTGATTAGATCTAGACCATTGGTTCGAGGACTAATCTGAGTCGTTGATCGAATAGGAAATGAACATGCGATGTCATGATTCGCGAAGTCATTCTTGACCATCAGATCATCCGAAAAGATCACAACCATTGATCTTTCTGAAAAGATCACAATCGTTGATCATTCTGAAAAGATCACAGTCGTTGATTGTACCAAAAGGATCATAGTCGTTGATCGTTCTAATCGCATTGGGATTGTCCACTGTCAAGGATGGCATGCGGCAAAGGGTTGTCGTTTCACTGACTCGAAGAATGGAAAAGTCAAACGTAAGTGTTGTTGGAACTCGCGATATGCAAGGTCGCGAAGAGATCCTAGCCGTCAGTTGGAAGGCAGGCATGTGGCACTGGATCAACGAATTCATGGATTCGTGATTTAGAGAAACAACGACGAGAGTTGTTCGAAATCCCGAAATGCGAAAATGTGAAACACTAAGCCTTGGGTCATAACCCATGGTCACGAGAAGGGGAGGAGCTAGTAAATCTATTTCGGTGATCGCGACATGGAGCGTCGAGACCCTTCATCACAAGAATGAAAAAATGCGAAACCGCGATAGAAATTGTGGGCCATCGGATCTGGAAAATGTTGGAGGGTCGTTGGATTGAACCAAGGCAAAATGACACAGTAGACCACGTCAGCTAAGGACATGTGGCATACTCAGACACTAACAAGTGTCAATTTGATATGGCATTACAGGCACGTGTATATCACCTATATGAATGACATGTGGCAGATAATAGGATTGTGACACGTCATCAAGTGACGTAAGCATTTACGTCACCCCCGGGAGTCTCACTTCGGAGTTTTTCATTGTAAGAAAAAAATCTAGTGTCCAGAAGTCTCGAACATCGAAACTCCGAAAGGGACATGCATCAGGTGATTTACAGTCATCGAGAGTTGAACTGTTGGAGGTCAAGAAGATTCGAAGGCAAAACGCCGAAATCCTGACAACCACACATCTCAACACTTGATTAAGACACAGTTGTTCAATTAAGGAAAGAAGGGATCAGATTAAGGTCTAAAGTGGACCGTTGATCTCTTCCATTGAAGAGATGTGAACCGTCTGATCATATCGACGATATCGCAACCGGGAGTTTTGTAAGGAGCAGTGTCTCGAGGTCCCAAAGTTCTAAGTGCTGAAATCCCATCATCCATCTATCTAGATACATGATTAAATCATAGCCATCAGATTCAACAGTAAAAGGATGAGTGTAAGATTAAAGATGATCATTGATCTATCTCTGCAACTTTAAATGTGAACTGTCCAATTGTACCGGCGATATCATTTTAGGAGATTTGACATGTTGTGAGTTACGAAGACCTGATGGGAAAAACGTCGAAACTCCGTCAGTTGTTCATCCCATCAGAGAACGAATCATGACCATTGATTTAATAAAGTGCTCATGTGCTTGTCATGTCTAATGTGAGGTCACCACCGTCGGGCATATGGTCTAGAGATTTTAAAGGAACATAATGTAAGTTGCTTATTTGGTAAAGCTCATGGTTCTGTGACGCACAGCTATATGAAATGGTTTGAAGGAAGTGCCTCCACGAAATTGGTCTCTGTGAAGTAAAACAGATTTTATATCGAGTATAAAGGATTAATTTGATCCATGACTGTGATCAATTTATGAAAAACCTTCATAATATAATGAACCGATACATAGTCATGATTAAAAGAGAATAAATCATGAAAATATGAATAAAGAATAAAAAGGAAAAATGATATTAATTGAAGTTAAGATTATCATTTTAAATGAAAAGGTACAATGGTTGAAATAAAGGGACACGATGTTTTAAATTTCACACATGTTTCAAGATTATATAAACGAGAAAAAGTGGTGAGAAGAATGTGTCTCTAGGGTTCATATTAGAAGATCAAAAATAGGAGTAGAGTCCAAGATGAAGAACTGTTTGTTCTAAGGTGCTTGTCAATGTCTTATTGAAGATCAAGAATAGAAGAAGACAGAGCAGCACTTATGCAATCCAGTACTTGATACAGAAGACCATACAAGTAGAGGCTGCAACAAACAAGTAGAAAGTACAACAATGGTTGCATGAGTCAAATTTGATGAAGAGAAAAAGAGATTGAATTGCATTATAAACTAAGGGTGGTTGGGTGGTTCAAGGGAAGGTTGGAGCCTGTAGGGGAGTTGGTGCTTCCTTGTCAGTTGTAGCTAACTAAACAGGGGGTCAAAGCCTCTTACCAGTTGGTGCTGGTGAACAAGGGAGTTGGTGCTTCCTTGTCAGTGGTGGCTAACTTAACAGGGGGTCGAAGCCTCCTACCAGTTGGTGTTGGTGAATGAGGTTGTGGGTGCATCCTTCCAGTTGTAGCTTGTAAATGGGGTGTGGAAACATCCTTTCAATTGTAGCTGAAGAAACTTGGGGAATGTCTCTCCATCAAGCTGTAGATTGAAAACAATTTTGAAAAAGAACTTTTTTTAATGAGAAAAGAGTTTGTGGTTTTCCCTGTTGGGTTCCACGATAAAATATTGTGTTCATAAGGGTTTGTTGTTCATCATATATTTCTTAACTGAATAATTAATGTGTGTGCTTAATATGGATGAAGATAAAAAGAAAAAGTAGGCAATATTGATTCAACCCCCCCACCCTCTCAGTACTCTTGGATATTCCATCAATTGGTATCATAGAAAGGTTCCTTTAAGCATAGTCTAACAAATTGAAAGGAAGATCAAATTAAGCACACATGAATGGACAAAAGATTTACAATGAGAATGGAACTCCAATACTTAGAAAAGAAGGATACATATTTTGGAGTATAAGAATGGAAAGTCATCTGAAATCATTGGGACATGATGTATGGAATTTAGTGATCACTGATTATTTCCCACCAAATAGAGTAAGGACTCCAGCTCAAACGAAAGCCAAAAAAATTAACTCAATGGTAATGAATACAATCCTTGATGGACTACCTAATGATGTGAAAGAAAATATAGGTGAATGTAACTCTGCAAAGGAACTTTGGGACAAGATAAAAGAAATCTACTCAGATGAGAAGTCATATGAAACAATTCAATCAGAACAAAGTTTAGTCTACAACAATACTAGTTTTGAAAAATACTCAAACATTGAAGCAAAAGCCAATCTGGTAGCCGAGATTGAAAGTGCTTTGGACGAACTGAGAAAATATAAACAAGGGTGTAAACAAATAAAGGATCAACTTAAGACTGTTGAAAAATTCAAGAAAGGGACTGAAACCCTTGATAACGTTCTTTGTTTACAAATATTTTCCTCGAACAAATCTGGCCTTCGATATGACCATGCACACATAATTAAAGGATTGGGCCCTATTAATCAGATTGATATTGAAGATGACATATCTAGTTATGATACCTCCAAAGAATCCTCTCATCCTCCCAATAAGATGTATCATATCAAAAGAGAGGACTCGACCATCAATAAAGGTAAAGACTCTCCACAATATTCCAATTGCAATAATGTTGATATTGAATTCTCCCCTGTAAGTAGAGAAGAAGATTCAAATACAATAACATAATACTCTGTTAGCATTTATCCCATGAAAGAAGAAGAAAAAAAACTATCAAAGGCAAAGGAAAAGGTTGATTGGAGTCTCTCTGAATACCTCTATCACCATAATGAATCAGACTATAGCTATCTTCATGACCACACTCAAGAATTTCTTGAAAAGAGTCAAAAACATGTCTTGGAAATAAGCAAATGCTCAAGGACAGGAAAAAGATAATATATGAGCAGGACAACCAGTTAGAAGAGAAAGAAGAGGAGATCAAGAGATTGAAAAATGAAATCAGTCAAGCAAAAGAAGAAAAGAAGGAAGATGATGTCTCAAGAAAAAACCTTGTAGATCTAAAAGAACTAAGGGAAAGTTATGTCAATTTTAAAATCCAACTTGAAGAAGCCAAAAGGAGAGAAGAGGTAGTAAGGAACCAGTTGGACAAAAAGTAATAATCTTGTCATAATATGGAAGCAGAAGTTGTGAATCTTAGAAAGAAGGTTGAGAAGTTAGACACCCAAATCAAGTTCTTGAACAACTCCATGACCCTGGATGAGATCTTGGATAGTCGGAGATCACCATATGACAAAACCGGTCTTGGCCACAACAAGGAAGAAATTAGTAATCTCAAGAAACCTGATGCAAGTCCTTCATTTGTAAAAAGTGAAGAAAGTTCTGATGCAAGTCTTTCTTTTATAAAAAGGGAACGCAAGTGTGATGCGGGTTCTTCATGTTCAAAGAATAAAATAAACACTACAAAACTTAGAAGATCAGATCAAGGAAGACATCCAGAAGCGACTTATACACCTCAAAGAAAGTTCAGAAGAGAGACACCTTCATGGATGAATCAAAGAAGGTATGAGAGTGTCTTTAACGATTATTGTTTTTATTGTAATGAATATGGTCATAAAGCCTTGGATTGTAGGCGTCATGGAAGAAAACAAGTCGGTAGGTTCAACAACAGTATAATATGTTGGAACTACAATCATGTTGGACATATTGTTGCACATTGTTACACTATGCGATGTTATAGTTGTGGTGGATATGTCCACAAAGCCTATAACTGTTGGAACTCAAGAAGACAACCAATAAGAAATGCTTCACACAATATGACAACAAGAGTAAATAAGAAGACATGGAAAAGAAAATCTGAAGTAGCAAACAAGAAATATGAGGAAAATATTGTTCCTGAAACTGATGAAGTTAATGATAGAAGTTTGGAGGATGAAACTACTAATAAGGAATATTCTCAAGACAAGAATAAATAAGCTATTGGTGCACATAATAATGAAGTTGATAATGAATCTCCAATGGTAGAACAACAAAAAGAATTGAGTGATGATTATCTCATAAATCTTTCAATCCTATTTTAATGGTACACTGAAACTCCTTCTAAAAGAAAAATTAAAAAAAAAAAAAAAAAGATCTATGTCCATAAAGCTGCAAAGACTATGCTCAATGAATCCAATTATCTAATGGATATTCCATCAATTAGTATTAATATTGGATTGAAGCAGTAAGCACATCAATACTCATATTGAATAGAGGTCGACTTAGGATCAATAGTAGTAAAATTCCTTGTGAACCCCGTTTAGGAAAAGCTCATTTGGTAAAATACCTAAAGGTCTTTGGAAGTAAGGATTACATCAAAAGGCATGATGAGAATTTTCGAAAATGTGATGCTAGATATGATGAAGGTATCCTTATTGGATATGCTTCTACCAAGAAAACACACAGATGCTACAATCTTAGGTTACATAAGATTGTTGAGAGTGCAGATGTCAAGATGGTTGATATAAAAACAATTGGTATCTTAGTTAGAGATCGATGAGAATCAATCAGAAAATCAAAGCGATGTTTGAATAAAATGAGCTACAATTGCGCAGTGTTCCAGTAAGACAACGACATACGTAGAAGCATCATTCTGATGTACAAAATGAGGAAAATGATATCTTGCAGAAATAAAAAGAGAAGAAACCTTGTCATAAAAAGATACGCTTTTAGAAACAAAGGGGGAGAACAATTAGTAAATTAACAGGGGAAGAAACCTTGTCAGGAAGACCTACCTTTTCAGAAACAAAGGGGGAGAGTAGTCAGAAGCAGAGAGAGAGCATATTGACATGGGGAGTCATTCAGTTGCGATAGAAAAAGGTTGATTGCAGGACAAGTTATCAGTGGTTAGACAAGTACTTATACAATCAGATCATATGAGAAGAAACCCTTTGCCATTGATTTCAAAGGGGAAGAGAAACTTGATAAAAGGAAAACATCATAAGAGAAAAGCATCAACACAGGGGGAGTTTTGTATATGAAGTTAGTCTGTTTCCCTCAATGACAAAGGGGGAGATTGTTGGAAATATTGTCATTGATGTCAACAGTCGAAGTGATGATCTATAATGATGAAGTACATAAGATGAGATTGACATTGATGTCAACAGTTGAAGTCATGATCTGTTATTAAATGACAGATGACATTGTCATTGATGTCAACAATATAGCAATCAACAAGAAGATAGAAAATGAAGATATCGATAAATGCAAGCTCAGGAGGAAGAGAGAATAGGCAGTCGAAAGATCAAAACTGTCTACAGGTATCTCAGTCAACGGAAGATGTCAGCAGTCATCCGATCAAAGTGAGAAGCTCAGCAGCTGCCCAATCAAGAAGTTGACCATGACATTGAGAATCATAAAAGGATCATGATCGTCGAGTTTAGAGAAACGTGGGTCATCAATCCGACGAGAGTGGAATATCGGATATCAGGAAATCAAGAGTCAGAATAAGGGAGGTGCTCTAACCTCTAAAATACCAAAACGCGAAATTGTGATTAGATCCAGACCATTGGTTCGAGGACTAATCTGAGTCATTGATCAAACAGAAAATGAACTTGTGAAGTCATGATTCGCGAAGTCATTCTCGACCGTCAGATCATCTGAAAAGATCACAACCATTGATCATTCCGAAAAGATCACAACCGTTGATCATTTCGAAAAAATCACAGTCGTTGATTGTACCAAAAGGATCATAGTCATTGATCATTCTGAAAGCATCGAGACCATCCATTGTCAAGGATGGCACATGGCGAAGAGTCGTCGTTTCACTGACTCGAAGAATGGAAAAGTTAAACGTAAGTGTTGTTGGAACTCGCGATATGTGAAGTTGTGAAGAGATCCTAGCCGTCGGTTGGAAGGTGGGTACGTGGCACTGGATCAATGAATTCAGGGATTTGTGATTCAAAGAAACAATGACGAGAGTTGTTCGAAATCCTGAAATGCAAAAATGCGAAACACTCAGCCCTGGGTCATAACACACGGTCACGAGAAGGGGAGGAGCTAGTGCAGCTAAAATATATTTCAGCGATCGCGACATGGAGTGTCGAGACCCTTCATCACAAGAATGCTGAAATGCAAAATCGCGATAGAAATCATGGGCTGTTGGATTTGGAAAATGTTGGAGGGCCATTGGATTGAACCAAGGAAAAACGAAACAGCAGACCACGTCAACTAAGGACACGTGGCATACTCAAACACTAAAAAGTGTCAAGTTGATATGGCATTACAGGCACATGTATATCACGTATATGAATGACACATCGTAGATAATAGGATTGCGACACATCATCAACTGACGTAAGCATTTACGTCACCCCCAGGAGTCTCACTTCGTAGTTTTGCATTGTAAGAAAAAACTCTAGCATTCGGAAGTCCCGAATGCCGAAACTCTGAAAGGGACATGCGTCAGGTGATTTACAGTCATCGGGAGTTGAAGTATTAGAGGTCACAAAGATTTGAAGGAAAAACACCGAAATTCCAGCAGCCACACATCTGAACGCTTGATTAAGACACAATCATTCAATTAAGGAAAGAAGGGATGGGATTAAGGTTTAAAGTGGACCTTTGATCTCTTCCATGGAAGAGACATGAACCGCCTGATCGTATCAGTGATATCACAACTGGGAGTTTTGTAAGGAGCAATGTCTCGAGCTCCGGAAGGTCTAAGTGTCGAAATCCCATCAACCATCTATCTAGATACATGATTAAATCATAGCCATCGGATTCAACACTAAAAGGATGAGTGTAAGATTAAAGATGACCATTGATCTATCTCCACAACTTTAAATGTGAGTCGTCCAATTGTATCGGTGATATCATTTCGGAAGATTTGACATGTTGTGAGTCACAAAGACCCGATGGGAAAAACGTCAAAACTTCGTCAGCCGTTCATCCCATCAGAGAACGAATTGTGACCATTGATTTATTAAAACGCTCATGCGCTCATCACGTCTAATGTGATGTCATTTGGCTCATTGATCTGGGGTTCGATGCACAAGTTGCAGAAGACGTTGATGTAGCCTTCCACCGAGTGATTGGAAATTTGTCAAATTTGTAACCACTTTGCGAGAAAATTATGAAGGTATCCTTGAGGGTAGAAGTGTTATCTCAGGGCTTGACAGAATGTTTTCCAAAAAGTAATGAGGCCCTTTTTCGGGGACGAAGTGTCCAACTCGAGGATCAATTCTATGCTGGTCAAGTGTATGTCCCACCAAGTTTGGGCGATTTCCTCGAGCTGGAGACTGGCGATTTGTAATTTGGTAGTCTCCTCCATCTTAGTTGAAGTTTTGAAATACGTGAAGAGACTACAGATCCAATATTCCACAGTCTCGCCATTCATATGACCGACAAACTTGGGAAATTAAAAATGAGTTTCAAGCTGCATGCTTTTTTGAGGTCTTCTTTGTTGAATAAGAATCAATTCTTGAAGAGCCAATGCCAAATATGCCACTGGGATTGATGTGCCTACGTCTGAGTCCTCACTGATGGCTTCACATCAAGGTGATATTGTTGGTAATCTGGAGGATACCCTGAGGAGGGTGTGAAAGAAACCCTGAGAAGGGTGAATGACACGTTCTCAGCAGAAGCATGTTGCTATAGTTGTAGATACCAAAAAAAGAATTGTTTGACCTCGTGGATGAAGTTCTGGTCCCAAGGACATAACATGCTCTGATACCAATTAATATGAGTGGAGAGTTTCTTCTTCAGAGGAGAACGATTCTACTACACCAGAGGGCATGCATAGATGTATGTCAGAGGACGAATAGTGAGGTGATAGAAAACATTTCTTGTGCAAACAAAGAGGGAGACGCGCATGTGGGGTTCTACGTCCTCTCCTAAGTGTGGACTTATTTACCTGGTATTGATACACTAACCCTCTATTATCTGGACTGCAAGAGGTTAAGGGCGCAAGACTTCACACAGATATGTGCACCAGTCTCTTTGGTGTGAAATATCTTCTTCAATGCTCTGAACAAAAAGCATAAACAGTCATAATCCTCTCTCTCTCTCTTAACAACAAAAATTGATCAGCGAGAAATGAATACACGTGCATAGAGAAGAATAGATCATAAAAATTTTTGCAAAACTTCGTCAATTGTATTAGCTCTTGCAGTGTCCTCTTAAACAAACAATGCAAAAACTACAAATGGAAAATGTTGCTTTTATTCTTATGATATTCTCTGCACAATCAGATTCGCCAGATAACTTTCCCACAACTTTTTATTGACACAACTGACTATTAAAAATTAGACATCGCCATTATTACTTAGACTAGCAGATGATTTATTACAATACAGTATTGACTGACGTTGACATAAACTAACATAGTATTAATTATACTTCTCTTTTGTCTTGTTTCATATGACTCGAACTTGCTATGCGCCCTATAAGGAAGAGATGATGATAAGGGACAACATTGGGAGGAAGGTTTTCGGGTACTAGAGGAATGGATTGTTCATGAACACCATGGGAAGGGGGAAGTCCCTGGGGAGTGGAAAAAACAACTTTATGTTTGGAGATGATGGCTTGTAGGTTAGGATGTAGAGAGGGTATCTTAGTGGCATAAATGGAATGGAGCTATGCAATAATGTTGAAATGACCTTTCTTTAGGATCTTTTCCATGTGATCAAAACTAATGATTTTAAGGTAGCTGACAGTGATGCCCTGAAATCCATGAGGATGGGACCAAGAGTTGATAACCATTCTAAACCAAGAACAATGCCACAACCACCCATGTTGATAGAAAACATATGTGTTATTTCATGTGGAACTCACCCATTTGGAGACACATATTTTCACAATGGCCCCGACATTTCATGGAACCTCCATTGGCAATCATGATTTGATATTTTTTTACTGCATGGATATAGAAATTAGTTTGTTGGGAAATGCACCGATGAATAAAATGATGGGTGTTGCCACTGTCAATGAGGATGATGACCTTTTGGTGCTTAATGTAACCAATTAACTTGAGGGTTTGGGGAGAAGAGAAGCTAGTGAGATCATTCAGTTAAATGATTGGTTCAACTTCTAGGGGGTCCAAGGGAAGATTAATATTAGTGGTCTCTCGTAACTTGACCACAAGGGGGTCCTCGACCTCTTCTTATGAAACATCCTCAAAGATGTCCAGAAAAAAGATTTTTTTCCTTACACTTGTGCCCCCAAAAGTATTTTTCATTAAAATTATAACAAAGGCCCTTGAGTTGGCATTTGGCCACTTCTTCCAGGGTCAATTTATGGATCTTAATTGGAGTGGAAGGAGAGGCTTGAGTGGTTGTTTTAGGTCAGGGAAGAAAGGATGGTTTTCTAGTTTGAGAAGAGACAATTTTTTATGATTCCTTAGCTCTTTTAGTATCTTTGTCCAAACTCTAAGGGTGATCCATGAGGACATGGGAACAAATCTCATTCTTGAGGTCACTAATAAAGCATTCCCAGAAATAAACATTAGAAGGGATCTGCGGTGGTCTTAAACAAGGAGGTCAAATTATTCACTGCATCTTGGCATTGTTGACACATGGTGGTCAATTGAGTGATGAATGTGGGAAGTGATTTGAGAGGAGCAAGACATGAGTTGGGGTTACCAATACTAGAAGTAATGGAATAAATATCAATATCATTGGGTCATTATCTTTTTCCAAGGTAGTGAGAGGTTGTTCCCAACCTTTGTTATGGTGTAGGCCATGGAGATGGGATAGGGGGAAAGTGGGACCACATAGAAAGGGGTTTCTGGTGAATAGTAACACTACGATCAATGCAAAGAGAGGAATTCAATGACATAGGTTCCAAATAGGGGTGTCAGGAAGGGGTCGGGTCTATGGGAAAAAACAATTGAGGAAAAACGATAGGTATGGAAATGATGAGGGTGAAGAGAGGAATCTGATGGCATAGGTCTCAAACTCTGATCTAAATAATACTCTAGTGACGAGCCAAACTCTTAACAGGAAGAAATGTGTATAAATTTTGCAACCTGAAACACATTTATGAAAAAGAAATGTTACACATCATTATAAGTTTTTAATCTATATCATTATCAGTTTTTAAAATATATTACACATCATCAACAAATACTCATCATTCATGTCTTCATAACTATAATTCTTTGTAATTATATAAATCTTACTTTCTATGAAGTCATGTACAAGAATTGTGTAGAACTACTAATATAAATACCATGTTTCAAAACAATTACAAAAATATTTAATATTGAGTGCAATTCCATCACCAAAATTTTCATTATTGATTTTTTCATAAACCTTAGTTTAATTCTTACAAAAAAATATTTCAATACAATAAAAGCTAACAAATACATAAATTTTATATATATTGAAACTTTTTAATTGAAATTACAAATCAATCTTTATAATTTTTTTAATGAATTAATCCATCGTTATATAGAAACACAGTAAAAAGATTTAAAATACTACTCAATTTGACAAACACAAACATTATATAAAAATTAGAAAGATGTTTTTAACCATAAAAAATATTGTCATACATAAAAAGAAATATGATTAAAATGTACTAATTACTAAAGGGATGGTTAGTATGGTTAGTCTCTTACATTTATTTCTCACTTCTTTGTGTAGAATAGAGAAAATGACTACTTAACTATATATGCTATATAGGTATCAACTAAAAAACAAATTTCTCAGTTCTTTGTATAGTATAGAGAAAATGACTACTTAACCATATATGCTATATACGTATTAACTAAAAAAAATATAGGTGTTAATTTTTTTCTTTTGAATTAATAAAAAATGCACTTATCATGTCAATAATAACAAGGTCATAGCAGTAGTCTAAATGGAATGGAAACATGTACACATTTAATAGGTGTTTTTAAAAACTAAACTTAATACTTCGTATACTTGGTAAACTTAGTATTAAGGAAATATAATAGGTGTTTTTTAAAACTAAACTTAATACTTGATATACTTCGTAAACTTATTATTAGGGCAATATTAGGTGTCTTAATAGGCCTCCTTTAAAATTTATTTTTTTTAGTTTTTGAAATAAACTATTATTATCACTGGAATCTATTTATGCATTCATAAATACTACTTAAACAACAAAAAGTTGTGATTTCATACAGATTTATGTTACCAGATTCCAATAATACATGCCAAGCTTTGTAATTATTATTATTAGTAGTAGTAGTAAGGAATCAATTTTATTGAATAGTAATTTTCATAGGCCTCCTTTAATGAACAAATCAATTATTGATTAAAAGTAGATTTTATATTATTTAAATTACATTTTTTTAATGTATAAAAATATTAGATACGCTAAAAAATTATTGATTAAATTTGGATTTTATATTATTTAAATTACATTGTTTTATTGTATAAAAATATTAGATACCATAAAAACACTGAAAATATATAATTAAAAAAAATAAAAATCTAAAACATTTAAACCTATTTTATGGAATCAATTTAATTAAACCTAAAAGATTAGTACACAAATCAATTTTATGAAGGAGAAATAAAAAGAAAACAGTTATTTATGACAACTAAATATCTATGCTTCAAAAGAACCAAAACTATTCACCATAAAACAAAATTCATGTGTTTTTTAATTTCCTATTTGTACAAAACAATATTGTATTCACTGAATTCTATGTAGACTGACTGGAAAGATGTCGAAGTTGTAACCACTTTGGGAGCAAATTATGAAGGTATCGTTGAGGGTAGAAGCATTTTCTCAGGGATTGACAGAACGTTTCCCAATAAGTAATGAGGCCCTTTGTCGGGAACAGAGTGTCTAGATCGACGATCAATTCTGCGCTGGTCAAGTGTGTGTCCCACCAAGTTTGGGCTATTTCCTCGAGCTGGAGACTGGCGATTTGTAATCTGGTAGCCTCCTCCATCTCAGGCAAAGTTTTGAAATACGTGGAGAGACTACAGATACAAAAATTCACGGTCTCACCATTCATATGACCGATGAACTTGGGTAATTGAAAATGTGTGTCGAGCTGCATGCTTTTTGGAGGTCTTTCATTGTTGAAGACGAATCAATTCTTGAAGAGCCAATGCCAAATATTCCACTGGGCTTGATGTGTCTATGTTGGAGTCCTCATTGGAGGCTTCGCGTCAAGGTGACATTGTTGGTAACCTGGAGGATACCCTGAGGATGGTGTGAAAGAAACCCTGAGAAAGGTGAATGACACGTTCTCAGCAGAAGCGTGTTGCTATAGTTGTAGATCCCCAAAAAACAATTGTTTGACTTGGTGGATGAATTTCTGGTCCCAAGGACATAACACGCTCTGATACCAATTAATCTGAGTGGATGGTTTCTTCTTAAGAGGAGCATGATTCTGCTACACCAGAGGGCGCACACAAATGTATGTCAGAGGGTGAATACATGAGGTGCTAGAAAACATTTCTTATGGAGACGATGAGGGAGACGCACGTGTGGGGTTCTGCGTCCTCTCCTAAGCGTGGACTCCTTTACCTGGTACTATTACACTAACCCTCTATTATCTAGACTGGCGAGAGGTTAAGGGTGCGTGCCTTCACAGAGAGATGTGCACCAGTCTCTTTTGTGCACAATCCCTTCTTCAATGTTTCGAACAAAAAACATAAACAGTCACAATCCTCACTCTCTCTCTCTCAAAAACAAAATTTAATCAATGAGAAATGAATACACGTGCACACAGAAGAATAGATCATAAATGTTTTCTCAAAACTTCATCAATTGTATTAGATCTTGGAGTGTCCTCTTAAACAAACAATGCCAAACCTACAAACGGAAAATGCCGCTTTTATTCTTATGATATTCTCTGCACAATCAGATTCGCCAAAGAACTTTCCCGCAACTTTTTACTGACACAACTGACTGTAAAAATTAGACATCACCATTATTACTTAGACTGGCGATGCTTTATTACAATACAGCACTGACTAACGCTGACATAAACTAACATAGTATTAACTCTACTTCTCTTCCGTCTTGTTGCAGATGAATTGAACTTGCTATGCGCCCTGTAAGGAAGAGATGGAGACAAGGGACAACATTTGGAGGAAGGCTATCGTGTACTAGAGGAATGGAATGATCATGAACACCATGGAAAGGGGGAAGTCCCTGGGGAGTGGAAAAAACAACTTGATGTTTGGAGGTTAGTATGTAGAGACAGTGTTTTAGTGGCATGAATGGAATGGAGCTATGCAATATTGCAGAAATGACATTTCTTTAGGATCTTTTCCATGAAATTGAAACTAATGATTTTAAAGTAGCTGAAAGTGATGCCTTGAAATTTATAGAGTTTTCCCTCCTAGATAAATTACATGGTTAAATCCTTAAAATCCATGAATATGGTACCAAGAGTCGATAACCATTCTAAACCAAGAACAATGTGACAACCACCCATGTCGATAGAAAACATATGCTATTTCATGTGGCACTCACCAATTTGGAGACACATATTTTCACAACGCCCCCCACATTTCATGGAACCTCCATTCGCAATCATGATTTGAACTTTTTTTACTTCACAGATATGGAAATTAGTTTGTTGAGAAATGAGGCGATGAAAAAAATGATGGGTGTTTCCACTGTCAATGAGGATGATGACCTTCTGGTGCTTAATGTAACCAATTATCTTGACGGTTTGGGGAGCAAAGAAGCTAGTGAGAGAATTCAGTGAAATGACTAGTTCAACTTCTGGGGGGTCCAAGGGAAGATTAATATCATTGGTCTCTGGTAACTTGACCAAAAGGGGGTCCTTGACTGCTTCTTCTGAAGCATCCTCATGGATGTCCACAAACATATTTTTTTCCTTACACTTGTGCCCCAAAAAATATTTTTCATTAAAATTATAACAAAGGCCCTTGAGTTGGCGTTTGGCAATTTCTACTCGGGTCAAATTATGGATCTTCAGTGGAGTGGAAGGAGGGGCTCGAGTGGTGGTTTTAGGGTAGGGAAGAAAGGATGGTTTTCTGGTTTGAGAAGAGACAACCTTTTGTGATTCCTTAGCTCTTTTAGTATCTTTCACCAAACTCTAAGGGCGATCCATGAGGACATGGGAACAAATATCATTCTTGAGGTCACTAATAAAGCATTCCCATAAATAAACATTAGAAGGGATATGGGGTGGGCTTAAACAAGGAGGTCAAATTATTCACTGCATATTGGCATTGCTGACACATGGCGGTCAATTGAGTGACAGATGTGGGAAGTGATTCGAGTGGAGAAATACATGAGTTGGGGTTACCAATACTGGAAGTAATGGGAAAAAAATCAATATTGTTTGGTCATTATCTTTTTCCAAGGTAGTGAGAGGTTGTTCCCAATCTTGGTTATGAGTGTGGGCCATGGAGATGGGTCAGGGGGGGAAGTGGGACCACACAGAAAGGGGTTATTGGTGAATAGTACCACTACGATCAATGCAAAGAGAGGAATTCAATGACATAGGTTCCAAATAGCGGTGTCGGGAAGGGGTTGGGTCCACATGAGAAAACAATTTCTAAAAAATTATAGGTATGACAATGATAAGGGCAAAGAGAGGAATCCCATGGGATAAGTCTCAAATAATGGTGCAGGAATGATCAAGACATTTTTTTTTTACTCCTATGGATTTATACTCTAATCTAAATAATACTCCACTTACGAGTCGAATTCTTAACAGGAAGAAATGTGTATAAATTTGCAATCCAAAACACATTTATGAAAAATAAATGTTACACATCACTATAAGTTTTTAATCTATATCATTATAAGTTTTTAAAATATGTTACACATCATCAACAAATACTCATCATTCATGTCTTCATAACCATAATTCTTTGTAATTATATAAATCTTACTTTCTATGAAGTTGTGTACAAGAATTGTGTAGAACTACTAATATAAATACCATGTTTCAAAACAATTACAAAAATATTCAATATTGAGTGCAATTCTATCACCAAATTTTTCATTATTGATTTTTTCATAAACCCTACTTTAATTCTTAAAGAAAAATATTTCATTACAATAAAAGATAAAAGATACATAAAGTTTATATATATTGGAACTTTTTAATTGAAGTTCCAAATCAATCCTTTCAATTTTTTTAATTAATGAAACTATCTTTATATAGAAATGCAATAAAAAGATTTAAAATACTACTCAATTTAACAAACACATACATAATATAAAAATTAGCATGTTTTTAACCATAAATAATATTGTTATACATAAAAAAAAATATGAGTAAAATGTTAAGCCCTAATATTGGCTCATTACCCCTTAATTGGGGCATATTAGATTAGTAATGTTATTTTATTTATGTTGTCTTTAGGCCATTAGTTGTAATTATACCTCCTAGTCTCCTATATATACCAATGAGACATTTTCATTTTGAATCATCTTGTACTTGAACATTTAAGTGGGGTAAAATGAGGTTTCCCCCTCGAAGAGGATTATTATCTGAAATTATCTCTTTTTCAAGGCGTTGAGTACTTTTTCTGAGGTTTTTCTATGCTATGTTCATATTTGGTTCTTAACATATGGTATCAGAGCTCAAGGTCTTGGGGTTTCGCTTCTACATCTGAGACATATTGGAATTTTCGCTATAGTTTTTTTTCTACAACATATAAAAAAGAATATCTTGGAGGATATTTACTAAATGGATCAAGGTACGTTGGGTTCAAATTTCAGCTCCTGAGGCCTTATACTTTAGGAGATACAATTTGTACAAGATAGGGTTTTGGAATCATCCTGAATTGAGTCATTGCGGAATTTTCTCTATAAATTTTTTTTTGTAATGTCTCAGACCCTGAAATCTGGAGGCTATTCAAAAACTTAGTAAGGTATCTGTGGTAAAAATTTAAGCTTTTGGGTCATCTTAAATTTGTAGATACACCCTATGTAAGATAGGGTATCTGACTAGTCCTATTGACTAGTCTCAAGATGGTGTTCCAAGTAAAACAATCATAAATTCTTCCTAGAGTATCCAAATTGAATGGGATTAGTTTCATTGGATCATGGACAATTTGTAGTATTTATGGTATGAGTTTTAGAATTTTATATCAATTATTTTGTACTGGGCACGCTATACAAGTGAAATCTCTTGGAAAGGCAAAAAATTGGCAAGTTGTGGAGAAGTTACTGTAAATTCCACTTGGCACGTCCAATTTTGATCATAACTGTGGCATTTCAGAGAAGACATATTAGAGAAATACATAAAATAAAGTTTCATACCAATAAGGGTCGAAACTTGGGAGATACAACAAAAGAAAGATTGTCTAGCAGAACCACCTCAAAATCAAGGTTCAAAAGTGATACTTGGCCAACATGCCACCCAAAAAGGGAACTTCTACACAAAATAAGCCTCCAGACATTCCTACTTGGACTCTTGATGAAGGTGAATAAATGCATAGGGACATAAATGATTTACAAAAGAAGATAGTAACAAAAGATGAACTACAAGAGATGGAAGCTAAGTTGGAGGCAAAGATGGATCGTTTAAAAGAGGAGATCATAGAAGTATTGAAAACTTTCGTAACAGAGAGGACACAAGGAAGGTGAATCAAGAATGGAGAAACTTGAAATTTGGGTTGAAGACCAACCACGTTCCTAAGATCGATATGAGGAAGTTTGATGGCAAGGACCCAATCACATGGATACTTCAGATGGAGCAATTATTTGATCTACATAATGTGCCACATACACAAAAGGTATGAATTGATTCTTTATATTTAGAACCTAATCAATT
>ML815008.1:379304-399817 GCA_009831015.1 Picea engelmannii | reverse complement strand
ATTTTTCCAACAATGCATCATATACCAATGGAACCACATCGATCCATCTTCATCATGTATCAATGAAAACTCATTGATCCATCTTCATCTATGCATTCTCATCAAGGACACTACATATTATATTACATAAATCATCAGTCAATAAATCCTTTGGCATCAATCAATCACTTGACATCAATCAATGACATCAATCAATCAAACCATTGGCATCAATGACAACATGATCCAACATGATCTGCAATACATCCTCAAATCTTTTATGAATATATCCCTGCCTGGAAAGTGTGTCAATGGTATTCCTTTGATATCTACATGGGAAATTTTCTTCTCAATCAATCAATCTATCATTATGTACTTCCGTTATATGACTGCTCTAAATCTATCATTGCAAACACTTCAAACTTCTTAAAGGATGGTTCTCTAATCTATTTTATCTACTGCATGGACTCCCCTTGTTCAATATTCATATTTACTGGGAGTCTCCAAGCTAGATGGCTCAAAACAATACTTGCTCTGATGTAGAGTAATCTTACTCTTCGTCTGTGGAGACATCTTCCTTTTCATACTCTTCCTTTATTATGACATTCCTTTCATCATCTTCATGAGTTATAACATCTTCCTCTTCATCCTCTGCCTGGATTCTGACACCTTCCTCTTGGCCTGTAAATTCATTATGATATTTTGTTGCTGTAAATATTGTGAGTATGATATATGGGACTTGGTTTTCATTTACCTTATCTTCTTGTTTTTCATTTCTTCTCCAAACCTTCATGTATCTTACATTAGTGTTTTCCTTCATGGGAGGTGTTATGAGGTGTTAGTACTCTGTAAATTTTGTCCAAATGAATAGACAAACGACAGAGTAACTGTTTCAACCCTCTTTAGAGCTGAGGCACTAGCCTGCTCAACTCAAAGAGGGATCTCTCGTGTCACTAGGTATTTTTTGATAATCAGGTGGCTAGATTCGGTTTGTTTCGGGTTTTTTTTTATAAAATGATTGGAGGAATGAAGATGACATTTGGGCTATGGAGTCTAGAATAAACAATGTGTCGTCAAACTTGCGAACTATTAAGAGGAAAAGTCTAAATCAGGTGGTGAGTCTGAGTTTATATCTGAGAAATTTGCATGGCATCAAAAGAGAAGGGACACGTAACTGCATCAGATCATTATATGAATGAATTCTGAATTAGTTCAAAAGAGATAAACATATTCTAAATTTTTAAACCAAGAGCATCAAATGATGAATTATGGGCCTTTAATTCTAAAATTTAGACAGAAGAAAAATATATAGGGAATAAAGGATCATAGGAAACACATACTATGAAAGGAAAACAAGACCCATATCACCGCCAGTTAGAATCTATTTCATAAACAATCCAAAATCCATTTCTGCATTTATATGTTCATTCTAGCCCCAAAAATTTACAAAGGTCTTCCTGCACAGAGGGCAGGTTCCTCTTTTTCTTCATGACTCTCTATATCCTCGAGATAATATATATAGAGAGAAGGTTTCTTCATGGAATACAAAACGTTCATACTTCTCATTGTTCTAAGATTAGAGATCAGTTACGAATGAGAAATTATTTATAATAATCGTTACCCTATTTTAGGGGGACCGTTAGGAAGAGGTTTATCATATCTAGGTGCCATTTGTCCAAAAATTGTTGGGATGTACTTGTCTCCACCTAAGAGTTTATTTTAGATTAACGATATCCTCCTTTAGAGTATCCAACCAGGTCAGTTGATTCTCTCCAACACTTTCATCCATTTCAGCTATGGTTTCTTTCTTCTGTCATTTACTCTGTTTCTTTTTTACAGCTCGCATGTTGATAATTACATCCATCATGATGGGATTTAGCTTGAATTCCAATCCTAAGTCTGTAGCAAGTTTTGTGTGGAATTTAGTTGCCAATATACACACAATTACCCTTTCCTTCCTACTCATAGGTAAATCAGCCATGTTGTTTGAATGGCTGGTTTCACTGGATATAGCTTGGTCCATGTATCCTAGTTTCATAGACACCGAAATGTTCTTACAAAAATCAGAGAGTTGAGCGAATTGGAGATTACTCCGCTTATGGATGAAATGATGCCTTCATACTTGAGTAACTATAGAGTTCTAATCATGAATCGCTGACAGATTCACTGACAGGTACGTTGATTTACCACATTTGACCAATCCATTTCAAATGATTAGCTTTCGTGTTCATTATATGGTGGCGTTCACCTGATATTATATGGTTGTGAAGTACCAAACGAGTGAGATGGGGTGGTTTTGACCAGCTGGCACCCCACGAGTATATGATTTGATGTATAGGAACATGTGACAATGGGGCCTTGGCGAAAGTGGTTTCAGGAAACCCGCGTTTCACCCCGATGTATCTCTAGAGGCAATGCACATCCATATTAAAAACCAAAATGGTTTCCCCAGTTTGCCTTTATAAGGTTAAGTCCTGTGCAATTTTACCTCCCAATATGGGCTCCAACCATTGATCTGGTTCATTTTATAATCGATGGTCTATCGAGTTATACCTTTTTCGCCTCCACTACATTTGTATATATGTCGCTAGACATGTCTCGGTCCTCTAAATTATCAATTCTCCAAACTATCAAACTTCTGTGACGATGTAGCTTTGTTAAATTCCCGAGACTTGGATCTTGTCTGAAAATTGTTACGGTGATAACATAGGCTCCAACTGGGGGTGCTATCCTCCCTGTGAGGTAGCAAATAACTTGCAGATGTGGTGCCTGATCCATTGGGTTGATCCCAAAACATGTGCATGTACCCTGCTCCTACCATATCATTAGTGTCTGTTGAAGTCTAAACTTTGCACACTTCTCTCAACTGGATATTGAATATACTGTTGAAACTGACTGTACACAATACTAGAAATATAAACTGAAAAATGCTTGTCCAACAAGCTTATTCGTACATTCCTACCTACTCTAAAATGTTGAAATGAATACTCAATTAAGTGAAATCAAAATGCCAATGCAACCATGCAAGAATTTTATCCACTATCTATCTACTTTACACAAGCTTACTCCAGATCCATCTTACTGCTAATTCATTCAACAATTCATCCATAAATCCAAATCTCAAAAAATTAAAGACATTTGTATTGTTCATTTCTTCCAATAGGATTGCAAATGGATCTTCTAAAATATGTGTAAAACAACCATCGTGTTTTACTCCTTCCAATGTATTTTTGTTTTTAGGTGATTCAACTCGTTGACTTCTAAAAAGCTGACAAATTTGTTGATAAGTATGGTATTAGGGATTTCTTGAGTCATAAAGTGATCATGGCAGGAGAACATCATCTGACGTGAAAAGATCTGGTGCAAACATTGATTCATTGTAATCCACTGTTGTTGGTAGATTATGATCGTAAACCTTTCCCGTATAATTTGTCTCGAGAATCTGAATCATATGAAATAATGACTCCTTTTTAGGAATCAAGATAGAAAGGAAAGATTCTTCCACTAGGGTTTCCCCGCTGTTTGGAGTTTTCATATGCAAATTTCAAAATATTCATCCATATCTAGGTTGTTCATAAATAGGATCACTACGTCATTTTTAGGGGAAGAAAGGAAACCCTGACATACCTTGTCTTGCTGGTAACATTGTTGAAAATTTGCATTAGTTCTAGGAGAAAGGAAAAGACCTTTGATACAAATTTCTTGATCGAATTCCTCTTTAATCTGATGGTTACAATCTAATTGAAATTCTGAATTGAAATACCCTTCCAAGTAATGATCGTGCAATGCATGTGAGTGTAGTTGGTGTTCTTTAGTGATGAAAACCTTTTCATGTAAAACAGTGCTAGTGTGAATATAGTCAGAAGTCCCTATTTTTTCTGAAATTTCATAATTTTCTCTTAACCATTCAAAGGAAGAAAAACATAAGGGGAGAGAGTTTTTATCCATAAGCCCGATGCTTTCTTCGCTTTCGACTTCATGCTTGGATATTTTTTTATTTGAAACGTCATTTTGTTTCAACAGTTCGAATGAGGAAAAACTCAATGGGAAGGTTTTGTTACCTGACTCACAACCTTCTTCATTCTTCCTAGTATCATCATAGGTACATTTTTCCATCTCTTTGGGTTTTTGGACATGCTCACCTTCAACTTTGTCTTTGACCAATGACTGTATTTATAAATCTACAAGGTCTTCCTCAGAACAAAGAATAGGGTCATCAATCGTCGGAGAAGAGTGTTACAATATCTTGTCAATCTATTTTGTTGGTTTGGTGTGACTTTGCATCAACACAAATTGGCTTTCCTCAAAAACGATCTAAGAATTCTCTTTCAACAATTTGAATGTAGTGAAGCATAGGGGTAGAGAATTTTCTTCGGATGATCTAATATTTTTCTCCTCATAGTACTATTGAAGAAGAGAGTCTTCAATATCATGGTCATCCTTGTATTTGTCATATATAGGAAAATCAACATCATATGCAATGTCATCTAATAAGAACAAACTTGGAACATTAATCGTTTCTTCAACAAACTAGTTTGAAAACTCATCCTCTTGACTGTCTGCAAAATGACCATCTCCCTGCTTATCATGAGATGGCTCAGAAGCTAGAACAACACCTTTTCTTTTAACAAGTGGAATATAATTTTTAGCACGATCATAAGCATTTGGGACTTCAAGAGGGCCCATGATATTGTCAATTCTATGCTTAAGATTCAAATCAACTATTTCCTATTCATATTCATTTTCATGTTTTTGAGCATCCAACTCCTCCTTTTGGATCTGTTTACATGCCTGGATGTTGTTTTGAATAACCTGTGCATCATTAAACATTTTTTGCAGGGACTTAGGTCTTCTTTCCATCAGGAGGAAAGACAAATCTGGATGAAGATTTGTTGTATAATTGAACATGGCAGTTGCTTTAGTGGGTTGAATCTCTTCAGGCAATTTGTAGTAAATACTAGAAAACCTTCTACTGAATATAGAGATAGCTTCGTTGTTCTGCCATTTCAAGGCATAGAACTTTGCAATTTGTAGCTCCAAAGATTTCTTCTTGCCCCAAAACTTCAAGAAAACATTATTCAATTCCTCCCATGAGCTAATTGTATCTGGTTGCAAATGTCTAAACCAATCTTTGGTGTCCCCTTTCAAGGATTGAGAGAAGGCTCTCATAAAAACATCGTCATGGTTAATCTCAAATAAATCTATAAAATGCTCAAACCCTTGGATGTGCTTTTTCGGCTGAGATGACATTAGTTTCTCCATCAAACACAGGTATATATTCATGGTGATTTGGAGGGAAATCGTGGAGGAATTGGGGTAGTTTTATGGGTATGTATATGTGTTGGGATCTGGAGGATGTTGGACTGGGAACAGGGGGAGAGACATTGGTCTTGGATTTATGGGGTTTACTGACTTGGTCATGGTCATCACATGGCCCATCTGTAAAACTCTTATCGAAATCATTGATACAGTGGGGGTATGCATGTGCAACTTTAAGAGGAGGATAAATGATTGCAAGTTTTTCATGATCATCATTAGAATGCAACAGGTAAAGAAACATTTGTTTGGAATGTTCAAAGAAAAAGCAGAGGTGGCCTATAACAAACAATAAAATGCCTTGGAAAAAATCCAATTTTAAGTACATGCTTTCTTCCATAATGTCTTTTCATACCTTTGTCAAGGGATTTGATTTCTCAGTGGAGTCTTTGAATTACATTTGAAACTTGAGTGGATTCACCAATAATGTTTTGGAAGATGGATTCTGCATTGAGAGTGGAGTCGCCATTGAAAATTCAAATTTATGGATTTTTCTACCAGTGGAATCACCTTCAAACTAATTTTTTGATGTGTGGAGTCGCCAGAGAAGGAATACAGCCAATATGTGCCTAAGTGTCTACTACTCTCAGACCTTAGAACTCAACCATGTCATTCTTCCCAGGGAAAAGTTTTTAATTTTGTCCCCGGCAACGATGCCAGAATGTTAGCACTCTTTAAATTTTGTCTGGCTAAATAGACAAACGACAAAGGTAACTGTTTCAACCCGCATTAGAGCTGAGGAACTAGCCTGCTCAACGCAGAGATGGATCTCTCATGTCACTAGGTATTTTTGATAATCAGGTGGCTAGATTCGGTTTGTTTTGGGGTTTTTTTTATAAAATGATTGGAGGAATGAAGATGACATTTGGGCTATGGAGTCTAGAATAAACAATGTGTCGTTAAACTTGTGAACTATTAATATGAAAAGGCTAAATCAGGTAGTGAGTCTAAGTTTATATCTGAGAAATTTGCATAGCATCAGAAGACAAGGGACACATAAATGCATCAAAGCATTATATGAATGAATTATGAATTAGTTAAGAAGAGATAAACATATTCTAAATTGCTAAACCAAGAGCATCAAATGATGAATTATGGGTCTTTAATTCTCCAATTTAGATAGAAGAAAAATATATATGGAATAAACGATCACAGGAAACACATACTATGAAAGGAAAACATGACCCATATCACTGCCAGTTAGAATCTGTTTCATAAATAGTCCAAATTTTTTTTCTGCATTTATATGTTCACTCTAGCCCCAAAAATTTACAAAGGTCTTCCTGCACAAAGGGCAGGTTCCTCTTTTTTTTCATGCCTCTCTATATCCTTGAGATAATATATATATAGATAAGGTTTCTTCATGGAATACAAAATGTTCAGTCTTCTCATCGTTCTAAGATTAGAGATTAGTTACAAATGAGACATGATTTATAATAATTGTTACCCTATTTTAGGGGGACCATTAGGAACATGTTTATCGTATCTAGGTGCCATTTGTACAAAACTTGTTGGTATGTACTCATCTCCACCTGAGAGTTTTATTTAGCTTAGTGATATCCTCCTTTACAGTATCCAACCAGGTCAGTTGATTCTCTCCAACACTTTCACACATTTCAGTTACGGTTTCTTTCTTCTGTCGTTTGCTCCATTTCTTTTTTACAGCTCACCTATTGATAATTAGATCCCTCATGATGGGATTTAGCTTGACTTCCAATCCTGATTCTATAGTAATTTATGTGTGGAATTTAATTTCCAATATACGCACAATTACCCTTTCCTTCCTACTCATAGGTAAATCTTCCACGTTGCTTGAATGACCGGTTTCACTGGATATAGCTTGGTCCATGTATCCCAATTTCGCAAACACCAAAATGTTCTTACAGAAATCAGAGAGTTGAGCAAATTGGAGATTAATCCGCTTGTGGATGAAATGATGCCTTCATACTTGAGTAATTATAGAGTTCCAATCATGAATCGCTAACAGATTCACTAACAGGTACGTTGATTTACCACATTTGGCCAATCCATTTCAAACAATTAGCTTTCGAGTTCGTTATATGGCGGAGTTCACCTGACATTATACAATTGTGAAGTACCGAATGAGTGATATGGGGTGATTTTGACCAGCCACCACTGGCACCCCACGAGTGTATGATTTGACGTATAGGAACATGTGACATCGGGGCTTTGGTGAAAGTGGTTTCAGGCAACCTGCCTTTCCCCCCGACGTATCTCTGGAGGCGACGCACATCCATCTTAAAAACCACAATGTTTTCCCCGGTCCACCTTTATATGGTTAAGTCTCGTGCAAGTTTACCACCCGATATGGGCTCTAGTCATTGATCTAGGTTGGTTTATAATCGACAGTCTGTCGAGTTATACCTTTTGTGCCTCCACTACATTTGTCTATACGTCGCCAGACATGTTCTGGTTCTCTAAATTATCAATTATCCAAACTATCAAACTTTCGCAACAATGTAGATTTTCTAAATTCCTGAGACTTGGATCTTGTCTGAAAATTGTTACAGTGATAACACAAGGAAAATCTCTCTATGGCTAGGGTTAAACCACAACATACAGAAATGATTGCAGAAATCAACTCTAATATCAAGTATGGTATATAAAAAAATATGCTAGCAAGACAAGATGAAAGGCCTACCTTGTCCAGACATTCGATGAAGTCCACCATTGAGCACTTGACCCAAAGCGATACACTTGCAACTAGTCCTCAACAACCAAGAAACGCAAGCATATGGTGGTAATATATAATGTTAGCACATTCAATACCATAATCCATCAATATTAATAACAAATACACCCATGGAATAAAAATTCAAGTATTCGCAAAATATTAATTGGATGAGAAAAGAGTATTTCTATTAAAATGTAATCAATAGAAGTGAATGAATTAGAAACTTCTATGTCGACACGGTTCGGAACCAAGAAACTAATTTCCTTCCAGATGGACCTCCACCACTTCAATCCTCCACCAAAGGCAAGCTCATATAAGAGAGACAATGAGGTTCTCAATCATGTAGGGAATAGCTTGGGGGATGAACAATGTGTTCAGACTTAAAAGGACAAAGGGATGCAGACTCAATATGAAGTGAATAATTTCTCCAGAGTACCTTTTCTCTCAAAGTTGAATTCTTCTCCTTTTTTCCATATCTTGGATTTGGCCTATTTGTAGCCTTGAAGTGGAACTGAAGGGTCGAGTTGGAATATTTCTAGTATGTGGAAGGTCAAGGATCATGGATCTCGTGATGTGACATGTAAACCTGACACCATTTTTTAATTTTGGGCACAAATCCCAATGTACACGGGTTGTAGTGGTGCAACCTACATATACACATGTTATACTATAGGTAGGGTGCATATATGTGCAAAAATAATTTTTTTAGCTCTGGTATTTGCAAAAAGGGGCTTCAAGTCTGCAGAGGGAAATCAAAAAAGGCCCTCTATGCAAGTTTGCATAGGGTGAGGAAAATATTTCTATAACATATGCCCCTTGATGTGTGAGGTCATAGGAGTATCTATGATGGCCAAAATACATTATAAGACCAAGAAGTGGAGTAATGGGGACCCAGTTGGAAGAAATAGTTGCTCATTACAATCTGTACTGACGTTGCATACATGGCTGCCAATTTGAATTACACTGCAGATCCATGTGAAAATATACCAAATAGTTGTCCATGGCCATGAATAGGAAAGACAAAGGTGGCTACATGCCAAAGGATTTCATAGTCATGAAAAGGGCCCAGTAAAACCATTCTCAAAATCAATTGAAGATATATGTATACAATGGAGTACAATCTAATCTCCCACATGATCACTAAATTCATGCAGGTACTTGTCCAATGAAAGGTAGCAACAACTCAGGAAATATGCCACTATAAATTGATGTCTTCAAGTATTCTACACAATCTGCCAAAGGTGAAAGTCTACATATGTGAATAAAGGAGTTGAGTTTGAACACAATGAGACTTCATTTGATTAATGATCATTGAGGTATATCGTTAACAAACGTGATCCAGACTACTGATGATGAAAGTAGGAATCAAGGCACCAAGTACATTCTTACAAGTGTGAATAAAGGATTCGGGGTCGAACACTTGAAGAATCCATCGATTGGGAGACATTGATGTATTCCCAACTGTCGATGGCGAGAGAACCTGCCACTAATGACTACAAGCCTCTAGGTACTCATAGGACTCTAGGTATCGTCTCCATAATAGATGAGTTTAAGTCGATGGAAGGAGACCCACTGAAAGGAGAGCATTAAGGAATATCTCATCATTCAGCACGAGGTACAAAGCAAGAGCTTGATGATTTGGAGGAAATTGAACGAAGAACATGTTCACAAACCAATGACCCTGTGCATATTTTTCATGTGCCAGGTGCAAGCGGTACATGAAAAAGACCCTCTGAATAACAACCAATGAGGAAAACTTCTAACAAAGGCGAGGAAACCACCAATAAAGTTAATGGCATCAAGGACACTGCATGAATCCCAATGTGTCAATAGATGTATTCTCATCGAACGCAAAGGAAGCCACCCTGTCAATGACTAATGATGAAATGTCAACTGTTGGGTTCAATTTTACCTACCAATGAGGAAAGTAGGACCAGGGTGCACAATAGGACTACAACTTCATGTGATTCTGAGACAGACTGAGTGTATGGCCGACATGCAAAGTCAAGAGTTCTGAGGAATGACTAACATAGATTTATAGACATCCTTTGAAAAAGAGCATGAGACATATGGAAGAATCTGAAAGCATAGACTCAATGATGAAACTTTGAGATTCAAGAGGAATCAATCAAACTCTGCATAGGGACTGGAAGAATAACCAGTCGGAGGAGTAAACTCTATGTAATGAGCTCATCTTCCTAAGGTCATGCTGAACCCAAAATTATGATGACAAGTGGACTCAAAAATTTTGTGCTATGTTCAAAGGTGACATGAATGCTTCCAATATAAGATAATAATCCCTTACCACCCGTCTTTTTTTTTTTTTTCATAGTTAAATGAATGCTATGATACAGAGGAGCAAATGAGTGTTGCAAGTAAGAAAAACTAGTTCCGGCAGTGGAACATACCTATGCTCAATGCAAGGAGGTGCATGTGGGAGATGGATACTCAGGGGAATGTTTCTTCCTGGGCATAGGGTGTCAAGATGAAAACGATATAAAAAAGGCTCTTCTTGGTTGAGGATGCAAACTGCTGAGGTAAACGACTTATAACACAAAAGCAAGAACTGGCCTGATGCTCAATACTGCAAGCAAGGGCATGAGATGCAATTACAAATTAACGCCAAAAATGTCCTTTTTTGTAATATTAGTCTACTTGGTTTGAAAAAGGGATAAACTTGCACCAAATAGACATTCTTTCAAATCCAATTTACGAGTGTGAAAGAGACAAGTTCACTCAACAATATTTTCGCTTTTTGAAAACGAGTTAGAAAAGAACTTAAATTAAAATCGTTTGGGAGTCCTCTAGGTATAGGTAAGCATGTTTATGTTTATGAGTAAGAAATGAGGTTCAAAATAAAGTCATGTGTTATCTACTGAGAAAATCTCTGCATGGGCATCGAATGAAGCAGAGATTCTAACTAGGGTACCTATGTTTGGTAAGTCTCTACCATTCGATAACGACACTTCTAGATACAGATAGAAGGTTCGGTGTTTCTATAAAATGGGTTCATACCTAAGGCATATGAATGACAGTCATAGGACGATGCAAATTTGCATCATGTAATGGATACCTATTCTATATGTTGAGTAATAGAAATACATGTCCAAAGTTACGAACGAGGGACGTGGCACTGAAAACCGTAAGAATCCATAGATAAAACTACAAAACCCAACTCAATCCACTGTTGTATTAATCCATTAGGCCAAAATATTGTCTCAAACTATGCAAAGTGGATAAAATTTTTCTATAAATAGTAAAAAAAACAAAATTTACTATACCATTAGTATTTTTTACCCAAATAGTGGATTTTGGACCAAATTACCTTTGAACTTCAACTGGTAATTGTGGAAGCTATGAGCGATGGAATCGATGACCGTCTGGAACATGTAATTCCTCTTCCTCTCCTCTTTCTTTTCAGTGGATTAGATTTTGTAATTAGGTTCCAATTTTTAAGTTATTTAGGGTGAAAACTAAAATTTTAGGTGTACACGGGCTACAACTCAGTGGACTGCTTGAGACCCATGGTGTACGACTGGTGCACCACACTACTGGCTAACATGAAGAGCCAGTTGACAGAATGCAAACATGGTAGTAAAAAGAACTTCGGGTTTTGTTCTAACTAGGGTACCCATGTTTGGTAAGTCTCTACCATTCGATAATGACACTTCTAGATACAGATAGAAAGTTCTGTGTTTCTATAAAATGGGTTTATACCTAAGGCATATGAATGAAAGTCATAGGATGATGCAAATGTGCATGATGTAATGGATACCTATCCTATATGCTGAGTAATGGAAATACCTATCCAAATTTACGAATGAGGGACATGGCGCTGAAAACTGCAAGAATCCCTGGATAAAACTACAAAAACCAACTCAATCCACTGTTGTATTAGTCCATTAGGCCAAAATATTCTCTGAAACTATGCAAAGTGGGTAAAATTTTGCTATAAATAGTTAAAAAAAAAAAATTACCATACCATTTGTATTTTTTACCAAAATAGTGGATTTTGGACCAAATTACCTCCGAACGTCAACTGGTAATTGCGGAAGCTATGAGTGATGGAATTGATGACCGTCTGGACCAGGTAATTCCTCTTCCTCTCCTCTTTCTTTTCATTGGATAATATTTTGTAATTAGGCTCCAATTTTTAATTTATTTAGGGTGAAAACTAAAACTTTAGGTGTACGTGGGCTACAAATCAGTGGAGTGCTTGATACCCACGGTGTACGACTGATGCACCTGACTGTTGGCTAACATGAAGAGCCAGTTGGCAGAATGAAAACATGCTAGTAAAAAGAACTTTGGGTTCATTTCTATCTTGTGTAGCTTTTTCTTTGATCAAGTTCCAGGTTTGGGACCTAGAGTTGAGATTATTCTGCGTGGACCTCGCAATCCAACCATGGCACGGTGGACCAAGGTGATGAGACAGTAGGGAGGAGGTAGGGTGACAACACTCTACAACAATGACCTCTTCTTCTGGTGGAGACAACAGTTCATTTCTATGGATGACTACCCTTATGCAAGGATCAATTTCAGAGGGAATCGTGACATGCCATTACCACCAAGGACTGCCTACAGAGACATAGGTATGTCAAAGTTTTTTAAATATTTTATTTTTTTGTATTTTTGTATAGGAAAACAAAAATATTTTTGGATGATGTTAAGTACTAATTAGAAATGTATGTGACGCAAAATTAGGTCCACGATAACCAGACCTACTTCCACGACATCGTCAGAGGCACCGAGGAGATGAGGCAGTGGGAGAGGATGTGGAGAGTGTCCTTCAAAATGTGTAGAGAAACCTGTCTCGTTTGACACAAACGATTTCGATGGTTCGGGTGGAGGATCTATCGGAGGCTATGCAGCGACAAGTGGTAGGCATTCCCAGTGCTTGGGTGAAACTCTTTTGGTGTCTCACAAACGCCATAGTTTTCTATCATGACACTCATTCAGCGCCATAGGCATAAATGTCATGATTATTATATGACTGGTTATATATGTATATTGAGGGTGTTAGCCCCAATTGTGTACTATAAAGATCATATTTTTTGAAATATATATAAAAACATGGTTCTTCAGCTTTACTTATGTTACAATGTGTACATTGATGAGATTTTTTTCTTTTCTTTAGCTATGTAACAAATGCCAATCTAAAAAAAAATTAGCATATGCATCAGATACATAATTAGAACTCCTAGGTATGTGGTGATAAGTAATAAAATCAAATTGTCGTCCCAAAATTTGTACCCATAGGAATCGTCAGAGTAAAGTAGGGTCATGCACATGGTAACGATCGTTCAACTGACATACTACTAACTTGGATTTCAAGAGAACCTCCAAAGAGTGAATACCATGTGAAATGGCATCACACAAAAGTTCTATAATGACGCTATAATCGGCCACATTATTTGTGGATGGCCCTAGGCATATGCCACCTCAAGACACCAGTAGACCCTCAGGTGAGTAAAAAACCCAAGCGGTAGAAGCCAAGTTCTGTGTGTGACGACTTGCCCCGTCTACGAATCCTAAGTAGACCAAAGACTTTGTTGACATCTACCAACCAAGGGAAAACTCAATAAGCAAGTTGAATATAAAAATAAATGGAAAAGATATATACACTAAATTACATTAGTATAGAAAGAGTGGTGCCCAAGCTTGGGGCTCAAGCGTAATATATTTTCAAATGGATCCCATTCCTGGGCTCAGCCAACATGTTCCCTTCATAATATTCTAATTCATAGGCTCCTTTTTCTAAGACACGTAGCATGATATAGGGACCGTGCCACATGGGTTTGAACTTGCTTGCCCCCAGTGGTTCTTTGTCTTGATCATATAAAAGGACCAAGTCTCACCCTCAACGTACAACTAAGGACATAAATAATTATCATACTGGACCTTGACAAGTATTTTATTCACTTCGATATTCATAGATGTGTCTCGATGCTTCTCATCTAGGCTCTCTAGTTGTACGAGACGTCGTTCAATATTGGAAGTGTCAGGTAGGAGTGCAAATGCCAATATAAGACAAGGGATTTCACATTCAATAGGTAAGATAAACTCCACACCATGTACTAACTGGAAAGGATAAAAACCGATGGCGGTCTTGACCGACATTCGATATGCCCAGAGTGTGAGATATATCATGATATCTCAATTAAACTTTCTCTGGCTAACAATTTTCTACAAAATGGTCTTGAGAGACTTGTTCACGGCCTCTACTTTTCCATTTTCCTGGGGGTAGTAAGGGGAAGAATGACCATGCTTAAACCCTATCTTAGATGATAGTTATTCCACCATTTCATTCTAAAAGTGACTTCCATGATCAATGACAATCTCACTCAGGATTTCAAACCTGGCTATAATTTGATTGAATACGAAGAAGGAAAAAGTCTTCCTGACAGATTTAGCTGTAGGCATGGCCTTGACCCACTTAGTAAAGTAGTATATGGCCACGATAATGTGTTGATTCTCCCCAGCCAAAGTTGGGTTGTAATCCACAAAGTACACCCCCCACTTGGTAAAGCGAATGACATTAATGACTGGATGGACAAGGGTTGGATGTGAGTGCAATTTCCAAGTGAACACCTAGCAAGGGTGAAACTTCTTAACCACTTCAACACAATATTTAAAGATAGACTTCCAAAAATAACCGGCTCACAAAATTTTATGGGTTGTCGCAAGCTTGGATAGATGACCACCACAAGCCCCACTATGGTATTCATTTAGAATAGACTCGGCTTCTTTGTGAGTTAAAAAACAACGCAAGATATTGTCTACTCCTCGACGATACAGAGTGTCTTTGACAATAAGATAGTTCTTAGCTTGGTATCGTATACGTCATCGGTCATCTTGTGAGAGATGCTGAGGGAAATTCAAAGTTTGAAGATAGAGAACAACATCTCCATACCGGGGGTCTGACGACAAGACAAGGAAAATGTGTTCATCCGAAAATGAATCAACATGAATAACATCCTCGCATAATTGTGGGAATTCAGATATTAACTATGCAAACACTAGTGATTTATTGGATTTCGCAGAAGGGAAATCAAGATCGAACTCTTTTAGGATGACAATCCATTTTTTGTACTTTCTCCCTATAATACGCCTAGTAAGGACGTATTAAAATGGATTGACATCAACAACCATAGTAGTTTTGCAAAGAAATATATAATTTCATAACCATTGGAATGTGTGAACGGTAGCCAAAGCTATCTTTTCAACGTGAGAATATTTGAGTTCAGGACCAACTAAGTTTCAACTAATATAGTAAATGAAATTCTCACGAAGCTCATCATCCTCCTAAACCAACACCATACCAATCGTCTCTTCAGATGTGGCAACATAAAGCAAGTAATCTCTACTGTAGTCAGGAGACTTCAACATAGGCATCGATAACGAGGCTTTCTTCAAAGTATCGAAGGATTCCTGGGCTCGCTCATCCCAGATAAAAGGGGTGTCCTTCTTTAAGAGATGCATGAAACCCTTAGTAATGTTGGCATAGTTCACTATAAACCAATGCAAAAAGTTAGCTTTACCCTGTAAACCTTCAAGTTGTCAAATAGTGCGCGAGGCAGGAAATCGAAGTATTGCCTCAACCTTTAACGGATCTACCATGATCCCAGTATCAGAGAATAAAAATCCTAAAACACAACCTGAACTAACGCAAAAGATTCACTTATGAGGGTTCAACCGGATGCGATAATGGTGACATATTTCAAATACTAGCTGAATTTTCTTAGGGTGATCCACTCTCTTACGGGAATGAGTAGCAAGATCATCAATACAGGCTTCGACTATATTCTTGAGTTCATGAAATGAAAAGGTCATAGCACATTGGAAGTTTGTTCCGACATTTTTAAGGCAAAAAGGAATCTTTCGGTATGCGAAAGTACCCCAAGAAAAAATAAATGTCATCTTGTGTTGGTCCTCAGGTTGAATCTGAATTTAGTTATACCCTGAAAAATCCATCAATAAAAGAAAAAACTTCACTTCTCACACACTCGTTGAGAATATGATCGATGAAGGGTTTCGGGAAGTTTTCTTTAGGACAGGCCTTGTTCAGGTCATGAAAATCCATGCACTCATGGATGGTTCCTTTCTTTTTATTCATAGGAATAGGATTGGATACCCATTCAGTAAAGAGAACCGGGTAGATAAAGCCAGCATTAAGTAGTTTTTCTACCTTTTCCTTAATAGAAGGGGCCTTCTAGGGATTGACAGCTCTAAGACATTGTCGAACAGGCTTAGCATCTGGGTAAGTTGTAATCTCATGTTTGAAAATTCAAGGTTCGATTCATGGAAACTCTTCATATGACCAAGAAAATACATCTCAGAATTCCTTGAAGAGTTTGATGTAGATCAGGATTTCTTCTGGCGAACAATATGCATCGATGTGTACATTTTCAAACTTGCCAGGGGTATGAAAGATATCGATCGTGATGGTAGGGGAGATACTTGCCATGTTTCCTTCGACATAATTTTTGTGCGTATCAAGTGGAAATTCGACATGACCGACTATCTCGTTCAAAGTAGATCTAAAGTCATCTTGTTCGATTCTAGCAAGATCTGGGAGAAAATAAGAGCGATGATTCATATCATCCCAAGGCTTGTCAGAACCATTCATGGCTTCAATGATAGCTTCATCTGAAGGAAAAGTCTCATTGAGGTAGTCATGTGAAAAAGACGACGAAGTGTCCCACACGGGCTCCAAGATAGGATCCTCCTTGTTCGTCTGCAAGGTAATAGGATCCGGATCGGTGGAAGAGTCGAGAACAACTTGATACACAATCTCTGCTATCGATAGTGGCATGGCCATGCCAGAATGTGACTGACCTTCACAAGACATCATCGAGGAAGGTAGTATCCAAGGATCGTTAAAATAGAAAGTGCGGAAAGGAATGGACCTCTCTGACGAAACGAGCCTACTAGACATGGCGTAAATATGGTGAACCGATGCCATGAAGTCGAAGGTACCCATAAGGGAAGAATACATTATGTCATTGATATTCTTAGTTGTCAGCTGAGAATTGTCAATCACAGGGATCAACAGTCCAACAGATGCCTTGGGACTAGCATACGCAAAGGACAACTGATCGATCGTCATGATCTTCCCATCGTGAGGGAAGCAAAGCGTACAAAAGACAGACGATACAATTGCAGTCATAGTGTAAGTCCAATTGCATCCTAGTAACAAGTTATAGTCAAGGGGCATATAAACCATCTTGACATCCACCTCCACCTTCTTCCCACCTAACTAGACCAAAAAGGAAGGAAGAATACCGTAAGGGCAAAAGGAACGACTATCAAAAGAAATCAACATGGTCAGAGAGTGAGAAAGGGTCAGAGAGCCAAGGGATTTCCAACAGACCAGGGACATCACACATGTTGCAACGCCTTCATCAACAACAATACGCTTGATGGGACACTTCGAGTAAACCACGTGGATTTGGAATGCCACATGGTAAGGCAAGAGATGCTTCACATCTGTGAAATTAAAATTGATAACTTTCGAGCCAAAAGGATCTAGAACTCCTAATGCAGATAGCAAGGAATTCCTCTTTGAAGGACACGTTTGGAGTACCTCTAGAGCTGACATCACACAAGGGGCTTGACCCAAGTCCTCAACAATAGATTAATTTTGGGCGTCTCTAGCATTAGGATTGTGGGTAGAGCACTTAAGTACTCCTTTCGGAATATGAGGTGGGGGCTCTGTTCTTTCGATTTGTAAGGGCGTCTCTGGAGGAGGGGGAGAATCTAGACCAAGTACAGTCTATGGATAATTATAATCACAAGATCAAGTGGCTACATTAACATCATATTTAACCATATTGATGCATAAACGGTCACCATCTTGTGTCGGTCGGTTTTTACTCCCACTCGCCACATTTCTAGCATTTGAGGCTATGTGTTGGTTATGAGGAAAAGGATTATTCATCATGGTGGGTGGTAGAGATAAAAGTGTCACAACCTCCACAAGTTTGGGGCATAAATGGGTAAGGTGATCGTCTGTACAAAGCTTACATGGAAAATTCACCTTATCCATTTCTTTCTTTCCCTCACCAACATTAGTATTCATCTTCTCATTATTACCATTTTCCTTGGGTTAATTATTATTCTTCCCACCCCTACGATTATTATTACGTCCTTTCTTCATATTCCCTCCTATATGTTGGTTACCATTCGCTCTAGTCGAAGATTGCACAGAGCGTACATCCACCGATTGAGTGGGATTAAAGGACACAAGTGAATCTGTCCCTCCTATAGACTGGTTTAGAGACAAGTATTTCAAATGGATTGTCACCGAGTCTGTGGATTTCACATTGATGGAGCCCACAATGCCATCAACATGAGGTCTGGGATTTTGTCTAGGTTCATAGTTTGACCTCAGTGCATCAGGAATAATCTCATATAACATCCCAGACTAAGCATATATAATATCTAACTATTGGGATTTAAAAATCACCTCTTCCTCAGAAGTAACCCTGGATGTAGAAACATCCTTTGAAATAAAAAGCAGGAGGGATTTAAGGAACCACTCTAGCAATAATTTTAGGGATATGTAGGCCTTGATCAACCTCTTTCGTCTACACCACTCCTAGATTTGATCTGAGATATCAGTGGCCCTATCATAATGAAATTTCAACAGAAGTTCGATGCCAGCATTGTAACAAACCGACAATTGGAAGTGATTGAGGAAGACTAAAACGAACTGATTAAAAAAAAATTAGCCCCCCCTAGGTAGCTCGATACACCATTTTACGGAAACCCCCATGAGGGTGCATTGAAACAATCTTAATCAAATAGAATCGTCATTAAGGGAATTATAAGAGAACCATAGGTGAAAGGTGGTAATGTGATCACCAGGATCCTCACCAGTCCTTCCCTTGAATTTTGGAATATCCAACGGAAGATTAGTGGGGACGGAGGGCCATGACATATCATGATGCACGGGTTCATTCATTAACTTAGACAATTCTGGAAGATTGAGCGTGGCTAGAAAAGGGAGAGGGGGTTGTGGCATCTGGCCCCAAGATCGCTAGAAATATTTTGGTTGGGGAATTTCATCCCATCCAAGGTTCTGGTAAGAACCATAGCCCTATCCGATATTATAATAACCTCCTCCGGGATGATTCATAAGGGGTTAGTTGGGCACCATTCCAGTAGGAATGTTTTGATGAGGTTTATAAAAACTACCCCCAGCCGGAGTGGCTCTGGGTTGGGGGTTTCTCAAGGTGTGAAGCTAACCTTGTCAGGCTACTATATTAAAGAATTTAATGACCTGAAACACTGAATTGTCAAACCGGGGCAAGTAAACTTAGAGCTGCTACACTGTATGTGCGGGTAAGCTAATTCCTATCTAAAGACTATTCTTAGAAGAAAACACAAACTCACTCTTAAAAACTGAATCCTAATGATTATCTTGAAACTTATCATTTGTTGTTTAATTCATCAAAAGAGAACAGTTATGTGTTGAAGTGCAAGTACTTCTATTTCTATTCTAATGTGATTCCACAAGACTATCTGCCATTATCTTTAATCATCTATCATCACTATTTCTATCTAAGCCATAACAGAAATATTATTTCCTAAAACTCTTTTAATCTAAACATCGAAAATAAATCTAAATCTATCCACATGAAAACAAAGAAATATCCTACTTACCCTACTGGTACCGGAAGCTTCCTCTAATTCAGTTGTAACCTAACTATCTAACAAAGCAGAGTAAACTAACTATCCTAACCAAAACAAAGTAAGTTCAAACTCTAAGTTATGTTCAGATTGAAAACTGGAAACAAAGCAAACCTAGTTCATGCTCTAAACTCTACAGGAATCAACCATTCTTTCAACATTCATCAACGTAGAAAATATTAATATGCTGGAAACGATACAGTTGAAGAATAATTAAACAAGAATATGAACATGTTAATTCCCAAACTCTAAGCTAACATGCATGCAAATACTGAAATACTGAAATAAACTAAGTCTAAGACAGAGAAAAGCAGCGACTTGAACCTGTTTGGTGGGCCCAACCAAAAGGTACAATCACCGAAAGGAACAACCATAACTACTCAATCATTCTACGCAAACACTATTCATGCTTCACGCTCCATTTACTCAGAAGAAATAACTCAAATCGTATGACAGTAAAGTAACATAACACAAAGGCAGATTGTTAAGAGCCTGAATAGATCTACCAATATAATCACCACAAATACTGAATACACAATAGATCCAAAGAGCAATATAGAAGAAAAACACCACTTTATTATATCAAACCCTTGAGGTAGGGAAACACCATACAATGGATCCTATTACGGAAGGGACCCTCTCCTGTTCACTTGCCTCTTCGAGGGGGCATCCTCCTATTGAGCTTTAGCTCCAAATACAATAATTCTCTTCATGTCTCATTACATTGCTTAAACCCCTTTATATAGTGCTACCATCACCTAAGAACATTCTAGAGGAGGAATCTTCTAGAAGTAGAACCTTCTAAGAAGTCCTCTTACATTTATTATAT
>ML815008.1:354558-373585 GCA_009831015.1 Picea engelmannii | reverse complement strand
CAAGGGTAGCGTCCCCTGATGGGGGTTCAGGGGCAAAGCCCCCGAAGGAAAAATTTCCTTGTAAATGTATATTGTAATTTCATTGTAAATCTGGACCATTCATTATAAGGTCACAGATCTAACGGTAGAAATTATGTTAGGGTTTTTTTCCCTAGAAGGCAACCCTCTGTGATGATGTAAATGTATTGTGGCTATGCATGATGGTGAATATTGTATTCTGAGATAGGAGACTGTGAGAGAAAGAAGAGTAAGTTACAACGGGTTTGTTGTAGGTTGTATCCCTTCATATGCTGGATAATAATAAAGGAAGGACTTGGAAATTTCTCTGGTGGACGTAGCCCACACTGGGTGAACCACGTAAATCTGTGTCTCTATTGTATTGTGTACCTTCTGTTTTTTGTTTCCGCATTTATTTTATTTTATTGCTCCACGGTCCTATTTTTCTAACAACTGGTATCAGAGTGAAAGGTAACTCGCAGGAAAAGAGGGTTCCTGGTTCGAGTGGGAGCAATGTTGGAATATGGAAAGTTTAGGGTCGATAAATTTAATGGCCAAAACTACCAGTTATGGAAGATGCATATGGAAGACTATTTATATCAGAATGATCTATTCCTACCATTGGGCGGAATAGAAAAGAAGCTGGCGGCTATGAAGGACAAAGAATGGGAGATTCTTGACAGAAAGGCTCTAGGAACGATACGGTTGAGCCTGGCAGTGTTGGTGGCTTTCAATATTTCCAAAGAAAAGACAACGAGGGGCTTCATGGATGCATTGGCCAAATTGTATGAAAAACCCTCGGTGTCGAATAAGGTATTTCTAATGAATATATTATTTAATATGAAGATGTCGGAAGGTGGGTCTATTGTAGCTCATTTAAATGATTTTAGTACGATTACTAATCAACTAAGTTCTGTAAAAGTGGACATTGATGATGAGGTCAGGGCTCTTCTAATCTTATGCTCATTTCCAGAAAGCTAGAACGGCTTGGTCATGGCTATAATTAACTCTGTCTCTGGTTCAAATACTTTAAAATTTGATGATGTTGTTGGTGTTATCCTTAGTGAGGAAATGCGACGAAAAATCACAGGTGATACATTAGGAAATGCGTTGAACATGGAGAATGGGGGAAGACAAAGGGATAAAGGAAAGGGTTTCAGGAACCGTGGGAATTCTAGGAAAGGCAGATCCAAATCTAGACTTGGAAAGATAGAGTGTTGGAATTGTGGGAAGAAAGGACATCTGAAGAAAGACTGCAGAGCTCCAAAGAAACAAAGAGATGGATAGTAGGAGAGAAATCAGGAAGCAAATGTAACAAGTGATTTGTTACAGGATGCTTTGATTCTTTCTGTAGATAATATTTCTGAGTCTTGGGTAGTAGATTCAGGGGCTTCATTTCATGTCACAACCCATAGAAAACATTTTATAGACTATGTTCAACGTGATTTTGGACAGGTTCATTTGCGTGATGATGCACCATGAAAAATTGTTGGAATGGCAAAGGTAAAAATAAAGCAACGCAATGGAAACCAATGGTTGTTGAAAGAGGTAAGACATGTTCCAGATTTAAGGAAAAATCTAATTTCAACAGGGAAGTTGGCAAGTGAAGGTTGTGTATCCATATTTACAGATAAGACGTGGAAGGTCTTCAAAGGATCATTGGTGATAGAAAAAGGAGAGAAGGTAGGTACATTGTATTTATGTACTGGTAATACTGACTCTTCTATCTCTTTAGCTTCTACATGAGTGGATACAACACTGTGGCATCATAGGCTAGGACACATGAGTGAGAAGGGTATGAAGATACTTCACAAAATAAAGGTATAGATTTTGATAAAACATTTTCTCCTGTTGTTAAAATGACTTCAATTAGAACTATTTTAAGTCTTGTGGCAGTAGAAGATTTGCATCTTGAACAGTTAGATGTAAAAACATCTTTTCTCCATGGGGATTTGGAGGAAGAGATTTATATGCAGTAGACACAGGGGTATGAGGTCAAAGGGAAGGAGAATTTGGTATGCAAGTTGAAGAAGAGCTTATATGGCCTAAAGAAAGCTTCAAGGCAGTGGTATCTAAAGTTTGACAAGTTTATGACAGAACAGGGTTATAGAAGATGTCATTCTGATCACTGTGTTTATTTTAAAAAGCTATAAAATGGAAGCTTTATTATCTTGCTATTGTATGTAGATGACATGCTTGTTGCAAGGTCTAATATGCAGGATATAAATGTGCTCAAGAATAAATTAGCCAATTCATTTGCGATGAAGGATTTGGGTGTTGCAAAGAAAATCTTTGGCATGAGAATAACAAGAGACAGAAAAAATCACAAATTGACATTGTCTCAGGGTGAGTACACAAAGAAGGTGTTGGAGAGGTTTAGAATGCAGAATGCAAAACTAGTTAGTACACCTTTGGCCAACCATTTCAAATTAACTAAGGAAATGTGTCCCAAGACACAGGAGGAGATAGAATACATGTCCAGGGTCCCTTATTCATCAACAGTTGGCATCTTCATGTATGCAATGGTTTGCACAAGACCAAATATTACACATGCAGTGGGAGTTGTGAGCAGGTATATGAACAATCCAAGTAAAGAATATTGGGAGGCAGTAAAGTGGATTCTCAGGTATTTGAGAGGTACTGCTACTCATGCATTATGTTTTGGAGGTTCAAACACTTTTCTACAGGGATATGTTGATTCAGATATGGCAGGTGATAAAGACAGTAGGAGGAGCACCACAGGGTATGTTTTTACTATAGGTGGAACAACAGTAAGTTGGATTTAGAAACTGCAAAAGGTTTTTGCACTTTCAACAATAGAGGCAGAGTATGTTGTTGCTACAGAGGCTAGTAAAGAGATGATTTGGTTACAAAGGTTTATGGAAGAATTGGGAAAGAAGCAGGAGAATAACAGGTTGTACTGTGACAGTGAGAGTGCAATTCATATTGCAAAGAACTCAGCCTTCCATTCAAAGACTAAGCATATACATTTGAGGTACCACTTCATATGATCTGCCTTGGAAGATGGACATTTGAAGTTGGAAAAGATACACACTAGCCAGAATCCTGTAGACATGTTAACAAAGGGAGTAACCAGAGAGAAACTAAGTTCCTACTCAGTTTCAGTTGGTCTTCAAGAATTAAGATGAAGATGAGAAATTTGTCAGGTCCAAGAAGGTTCAGAGTCCAACATATACAACAGTGGTGGATTTTTTGAGATCAGTCTTCAAGAGGGAGATTGTTGGTTGTGAAGCCTGATTATCTTCCTGATTCAGAGGTATTTTTACTTTCAACCATGTTTATACCCCATGAAGTATTTACACCCTAGAAGTATGTACACTCTTCCACACGGGGTAGTGCAGAGGGGGGGTACCCCCTCTGCAGGGTCTGGGGGGGCTATCCCCCCGGCTGGGGGGTCTGGGGGCAAGCGAGCCCCCAACGGGGATTCGGGGGAAGCATCCCCCAATGGGGATTTGGGGGCGAAGCCCCGAAAGGAAAAATTTCCTTGTAAATGTATATTTTAATTTCATTGTAAATATGGACCGTTCATTATAAGGTCACAGATCTAACAGTAGAAATTATGTTAGGGTTTTTTTCCCTAGAAGGAAACCCTCTGTTATGAGGGAAATGTATTGCGGTTATGCATGCTAGAGAATATTGTATTCTGAGATAGGAGACTGTGAGAGAAAGAAGAGGAAGTTACAACACGTTTGTTGTAGGTTGTATCCCTTCATATGATGGATAATAATAAAGGAAGGACCTGGAAATTTCTCTAGTGGATGTAGCCCACACTGGGTGAACCGCGTAAATCTGTGTCTCTATTGTATTGTGTATCTTCTGTGTTTTGTTTCCTCATTTGTTTTATTTTATTGCTCCACGGTCCTATTTTTCTAACAAATTCCTTCCTTTGAGAACTTCAGTATAACTCTTTTGTTTTTTTTCTTTCATCATGGAGCTTGAACCTTCCTATTATGAACATCAGTATACATATAAAATAGATATTAATTAAATGATAATTAATAAATAATAATTATTAATAATGAAAGAACATGTCTCAAAGGACATGACTATTGGTTAAGGGCACCCTTGTGTGGGTATATAAGTGAGCCCTCATTCTCATTTGTAATCATCTTATATTATTCATTCTCTTATGCATTCATATATTATTTATTATCCTCATGGATATCTTTATATTCCAAGTATTTTGGATATTTAACTCATAAGCCAAGATTTGGTTATTACATTTGTGTGAGGGAACTTTGTTCATCTCATTTGGTATCAGAGCCCCTTCTTGGGAATTCCATTGATTACTAGTTGTTGGCCAATTTGTTTTTTTTAGATTTTCTCTGAAGTCAGGGTCTTTGACCAACTCAAACCTTTGGCCATATAAAAACTCATAATTTTGTTGAAGATATTCCACTGCAAATTCAAAATACTTACATAACAGATGTATGAATAAAAGGAAAAAATAAATAAAATCAAAGTGTTTCAATATAAAAGTCACGTAACAAAATTATAAAGTCAAACTATTAAATACAAAGGTGAAATCCTGAATAGTTAAGTTAAAGAAGTCAAAAAGGAAATCTCAAACGAAACCTCACATTAAAAAAAAGTTACTAAATTTATTAAAAGGGCCCAAGAAAAGAGATAATAATAATATCTTATTTTAAAAGAACATATATTATTATTGAGAGAAAGTATATTATTATTAAGAGAAAGTGTATCAAAAAGTATAAAAGAGAAACCATTAAAAAAAATTACAAGAAGTAAAAGCAAGACAAAGGACCAATTATTTTGGAAAAAAGGGACATACATCCAAATTAATTATCGAAGGGATATTATATATTATTTGTGGATAAAGGAGAAGTAAATGTATATACGAAGGTGATATTTTTAAAAGGTTATTTAATTAAGACACTATTAAATCACTTAATATAAAAGTATTTTTATAAAGTGTTAGCACTCTGTAAATTTGTTTGGCTGAGAAAACAAATGACAGAGGTAACCTGCACACCAACTTTAAGATTGTAAACTAGCCTTTCCAACCTAGAGAGGGCTCTCTCTGAGACTTAATCTCTAACAGATAATGACTTTGAATTGACGGCTAGATTTATTGTGTTTTTGAAATGTTTCTGGTTTTGTTGCGAAGGAGATACAGAACCTTGGGCCAAGGAGTCAACCTCCTGAAAGAGAGAGAAATTAATGACTTGGTAGATGAAACTTTGAGAGGATAAATGCTAGGCAGGAAATGATCTTTTAGTTCAAATTTCATTGTGTGTGGAGAAAGAAACAGTACATAAAGAAACTCAAAGCACCATTGAAGATGAATTCTAAATTACTTAGAAGAATACACAGAGTTTAAAAGGCGAAGTCTAAATCATCGTGCAATGAATTCTAGACTTATTAAGCATTCCAATTTAAACAAAGAAAAGGCATGAATATATGGAAAATAGGAAGTACATACATAGATGGGATAACAATACATCAAACCACCACCATTAGAATCTTTTCGTCAAAGCCTCAGGACTTCTGCATTATATTTCACTTGGGTTCAAAGATTACATTCAATAGTCTACTGTCTACAGTACTTTTCCAACCCGGCTTACATTGAAAGGATAGAATATATAGAAAAAATTGCACCCCTTGGGTTGCTATGCCTCAAACTAATTCTCCTAGAATTTCGGTTTCGGTTATTCACTGCCAGATGACCTTTCGAATAGAGTTTACTAAAAATGGAAACCCGACTATACCCCATCATGTCATAATCGACGTCTTTGTTATGATCGTTCAGTCCTTAGTAAGATTCAATCATTAGGAGGTGATGCATCAACATTTATCCTTTGTTTGGTCACCCAAATGATCTAGAGCACTGTCAGAAACTATGCCACCTACTGTAATGGGCTCTGGTTGTTGTCACATGAACACTGGATGTAGTATGCATGTCGCAAGTCAGTGTGGAAGATGTCTGTTGGTTGCCAATCATGCTTTCCAGGTGGTGACGATGGTCAATGGACCACACATATCCTCAAAAACTATGATGTGTTTTGCCTACACTTGTCCTTATCAACAGGTGGGTTTACAACATCTGTGCAACGAATATCCACCACACGGGTGCCCATCAGACTTCTTGTTTCTCGATAGGGAACAAGACACAAGGGGAGAAAATTTTTGTGCCACGTTCAAAAAGACAAAAATAGGTTCATGTCAATCATGCCTCTGGCCTCACCTGTAACCTTAATACTCTGAGTGTTCTCCAAAGAGATCAGTTTTATCTTTTCATTTTCTTTACTTGTCTCCACAAGATAACATTCCCTTTCAGCTTTGTTTGAGCACTGGCAAGAGCAGCGCAGACGTTATTCCTTGAAGTGATCCAAGATTGTTTCCTCGAACATCCTTTGTTCCTCAAGCAACTAAATGATTACATCTTGCGCTTCTCTTATCTATATTTTGAGCCAATTTTTATTCCCTTCTCAACTCTGCGACATTGTCATTTCGACAATCTTTTCTGCTAAAATTTTTCTCAATTCTTTGTTCTCCTGATACAATTCGAAAATAGTGAGTTGCGCTTTCTTCAACTATTGTGATGGCTCCTAAACCTCCATGTTTTCAGTGCCTGACCTTCTCCATCTTTCACTAATTCCCCTGCTTGAACCTTCAATAGGTTCTAGCCAAACAACATGCATGAGTAAATTCTCATCAGCAGATTGGGTGCACGGGTCGCTGGGAGCTTGGGTCTCCTCGGGCTTCTTGATCAACCTCGGCCTTCCTCTTTTTCAAGGTACTATATTTTGGGATGATGAGTCATCCATTGCCTTTCCCTTTCATGTGGCATCTTCCATTCTTGCCCACGCACTGCGAAATGTTGTTTCCCCCATGAGTAGAGGGAAGTCTCCTTTGGTGTCCCTGGGGATGTCGGCTGAAATTAGAAATGAATCCCAGTCTTTGTCCAGCCATCTCAATTCCTCGACTACCAACAACTTGATAAATGATGTATGGAATAAGTTCTTCTTCAGTTGATCAGCTTCAGCCTAGACATTGTCCACCATCCTTTATAAGCTTCGATGTAAGAAGAAAGGTAAGTTCAAAGGCCTTTTCCCTCTGAAATGAATCAACAGCTTAATGTGATGTGGGTATATTCTGTCAGACCCTCTTTCACAGGTGAAATACCTTCTAATCAACTTTATAAGATTTTAGAGAGGCTCCCAGACTCAGAATGCCCACTCTGACTTTCTCATTTAGGCATTTTGGATTGATAAATTATTCATAATATAATACATCTCAAGGCATTCCCTTAGACCACCTTTCACCATGTGGAGGGATCTCTGTCGTGACTGACAGATTTTCCTCCTTCACCCGGAATGTGCATTCGCAAGAAGATGATTACAATGAGGATCTGAAATCCTTTATAAAATAAAAAGGAATTCCTAAAACCATAGACATCCAAAAACCTAACCCTATGAGATGAAGCACCAAAAATCATGTGGGCCCCGTTTGGGTAAGTTAGTACATCAACTTCCCGCGGTCGTAAATTTTGCATGCAATCTTAATTTTAGGCACATGATAGCCCGTTGAAAAGGTATTGTCACAGAGATTCATTTTGGGGTCTCAATCATGCCTTCAACAATCATTGAGAACCTTGATCTCGAAAAACCTTCATTTCGTCCCTCAAAATGGCCCTGGAAGTTTAAAACTGCTAAAAATAGTAAATTACCAAAATTGCCAGAAAACTGTTTTGAGCCAGTTGGAAAAGGTGGGTGGCCACTAATATCTACCTGGATCAATCCTCCCTCCTTAGGAAGCAATGGTATCCATTGTGTTGAGTGCCCGGGGGAGAGGGAAAATTGTTTGTTGAATCTGCATCTTGATGAGTTGCTTGCCTTATTGGAGAAGTTGTGTTGCTTATCTTGTTGAAGGTTGTCACGAACATGTGGCTGGAAGGGTTGGACCTTTTTAGCTAGTTTGGATACATGAGATGCCTATGTGTAGAAGGAATCTTTTCACTTTGATGCAACCTTTTTGACCTTCTTTTGTTGGATAGAAGGTTCTTGGGGCGAGGCTATAGTGGTTGCAATGTCCTTTTGTTCCCCTTTTGAACAGATTGTGAAAAAGTTGAATTTTGTAGTATGAGATACTACCTTTCGGCACTATTTAGGTGGAACAATATTTGGAACTGCCTACAGTATTCTGTAGATGTGACCCCCCAAAGTAACAATGACACTACGGGGTCGGGACTCATAAACAACATGGTGTCTCCACATATATATGGTTGGCTCAAGAGGACATCACAGACATCCATTGGGGCAACAACACATAATACCTCATCCTTGAAGGGTTGGATTCCGTATGATAATCAACACTGTTGGCTGACACAAAGATCTTGTCCTTGGCGAAGCCACCTGATGTTGTATGACTACACGTGTGGTGTTGTCGATAATCCCAACTATTTGATGACCTCTGTTGAGATGAGGTTCTTTTGACTTCCACTATCAACAATAAAGTGGGGTCCCCTTCACACACATCTATGAATGAAAAAGGTTCTCCCCCTCTTCAGGATCTATTGGTTCTTCTAGTTGAATTTCCGCGACAATAGCAGTGGGGTCTGCGTCAATGATCTGTCCTTTACTAGTATTTTCATAATTAGATTCTGAATGAGGGTTTGGCTCCTGGTCTTTGATATCAGCCACCAATGACTTTTTTGAGAGACATTCATAGGTGTTGTGCCAGGAGATTTTGTGGAAATTGCACCATTTTTCAGTGTCCTTCTTTGCCTTCCTATGACCCTTCTTTTCCTGTGGCTTGGAATGGTTTTCGAGAGACTGTTTCTTAGGGACATCTTTGTCATACTTTTGTTGTTGTATATTTGCAGACCCAAACTCTCATTTTTTCTAGTGCTTAAATTTCTTCCCGATTTTAACAGCATATCGATAAGCAACACCGAGTGATGAGATGTCCAGAAAATCCATTTTAGCTTGGATGTATGTGTGAAGAGCCCCACGATATTTCAGAACCAAATGTCTTTTGGAGTCTTTGATACCCAACTTGGTGCACAAAGTATGGAAGGTATTGGTGAACTCCGGAACTGCTTGGCCCCTCTCTTGCCGCAATGTGGTCCATCTCATGTACAGGTCCTCATAGTTGCCAACAGGGTAATATTGTTCCTTTATCACATCTACAAAAAAATCCCAAGTGGGCTCGGCCCCATATATTCTAGACTCCTCTATGGAAATATCCTCCTAGTAAGTTTCCCACCAATGTTTGACATGGGGGAGATATTTAAGGAGTGTGAAGGTGATCTTTTCTCTATCGGAAAAATTGTGAACAGAGAAATAATCTTCTAGCAGGTTTAACCATTTGTCTAGAGCTTCTGCATCTATCTGTCCTTTAAATACAGGAATATCAAAATTAACTTGTACCTTGAAATAGGAGGTGCCTCCAAAGTGGTCGTTTGATGAATATGTGCATGTATCTATCGACAGGTGTTGAAGGATGTGGGAAAAATTCTCCATCATTTCATCCCTCTATCGTGTGAGAGCTTGCTCAAACAATAGACTGATATGATCGTCTTCTCCTTCGTTTTTATTTTCTTCCACTATTGAGGGTTTCTTGGGTGTGCAAGAGAGCTTGTACTCAAGAGAGAGAAGATTGATACCCAACTTACTATACTCGTACCTCGTCGGGGACATGCACTGAAAAACGATCAAGAGCAGCCTGCTTTGATACCACAGATCCAGATTATTTTCGGCATGAAATGAGAGCGGAGATATAATAAAGAAATGTACAGAGATATGACATATATTCAATAATATAACAAAAATGTATCAGAGATGCAACTATAAACACAGATATATAGTAATACACAATTTCTATTAATGAAAGAAATGTACAGAGATTGAAAAAATACAGAGTGAAAGACTCGCTAGAATGGTGGTAGCTTATCTATGAGAAGAGATGTGACGACTACTCTCATTCGCAAGAAGATGATTACAATGGGGCTATCAAGGAATTTTTACAATAAACATGAATGCCAAAAACAATAGACATAAAAAAACCTAACCCTAGGAGATGAAGCGCCAAAAGTCATGTGGGCCCTGTTTGGGTAAGTTAGTACATCAACTTCTTGGGATCGTAACTTTTGCGTACAATCTATGTTTTAGGCGCATGATAGCCCATTGGAAAGGTATCTTCAAGGAGATTCATTTTGGGGGCTCAATAATTCCTTTGGAAATCATTGATAAGATTGATCCCGAAAAAAATTCATTTAGGCCCTCAAAATGGCCCCAGAAGTTAAAAACTGCTAAAAATAGTAAATTACCAAAATTGCCAGAAAATTGTTTTGAATCAGTTGGAAAAGGTGGGTGGCCACCGATATCCACATGGATCAATACTCCATCCTTAGAAAGCAATGTTATCCATTGCGTTGAGTGCCCAGGGGAGAGGGAAAATCATTTGTTGAATCTACATCTTTATGAGATGCTTGCCTTGTTGGAGAAGTTGGCCTCCTTATCTTGTTGAAGGTTGTCACGAAAATGTGGCTGGAAGGGTTGGACCTTTTTAGCCAGTCTAGTGACATGAGATGACTGTGTGTAGAAGGAATATTTGTGCTTTGCTACAACCTTTTCAACTTTCTTCTGTTGGATAGAAGGTGCTTGGGGTGAGGTTGTACTGGTTGCAGTGTCCTTATGTTCCCCTTTTGAACAGATTGTGAAGAAGCTAAATTTTGCAGTATGAGATACTAACTTGTGGCACTATTTAGGTGGAAAAATATTTGCAACTACCTCTGGTATTCTATAGAGATGACCCCCCAAAGTAACAATGACATTATGGAGTTGAGACTCATAAACAACATGGTGTCTCCACATATATGGTTGGCCAAGAGGACATCACAGACATCCAGTGGAGAAACATAACATAATACCTCATCCTTGAAGGGTTGGATGGCGTATGATAATCGGAACTATTGGCTGACATGGAGATCTCATCCTTGGAGAAGCCACACAATGTTGTATGGATGCGGGTGTAGTGTTGTCGACAATCCCAACTATTTGACAACCTCTGCTGAGATGAGGTTATTTTGGATTCCCCTATCAACAATAAAATACAGTGAGGTCCCCTTCACCCACATCTGTGAATGAAAAAGACACTCCCCATCTTCAGGATCTGTTGGTTCTTCTGGTTGAATTGTCGTGGTCCCGACAACAGCAGTGGGGTCTGCGCCAATGATCTGTCCTTTACCAGTATTTTTAGAATCAAATTTTGAATGAGGGTTCAGCTCCTTGTCTTTGAACTCAGCCACCAATGACCATTTTGAGATACATTCATTGGTGTTGTGCCAGGGTCTTTTGTGGAAATCGCACCATTTTTCGGTGTCCTTCTTTGTCTTCCCCTGACCCTTCTTTTCCTATGGATTGGACTAGTTTTCAGGAGACTGTTTGTTAGGGTCATCTTTGTCATACTTTTGTTGTTGCATATTTGTAGACCCGAACTCTCGTTTGTTCTGGTGCTTAAACTTCTTCTCAATTTTAATAGCATATCGATAAGCAGCACCGAGTGATGAGATGTCCATAAAATCCATTTCAATTTGGATGTATCTGTGTAGAGCCCCACGGTATTTCAGAACCAAATGTCTCTCAGAGTCTTTGATACCATCTTGGTATGCAAGGTATCGAAGGTATTGGTGAAATCCAAAACTACTTGGCCCCTCTCTTTTCGTAGTGTAGTCCATCTCATGTATTGATCCTCATAGTTTCCAATAGGGTAATATTGTTCCTTTATTGCATCCACAAAAAAAATCCCAAGTGGGCTCGACCCCATATATTATAGACTCCTCTATGGAACTCTGCTCCCAGTAAGTTTCCCACCAATGTTTGACATGGGGGAGAGCTTTAAGGAGTGAGGAGGTGATTTTTTCTCTGTCGAAAAAATTGTGAATAGAGAAATAACCTTCGATAAGGTTTAACCATTTGTCTAGGGCTTCTGCATCTATTTGTCGTTCAAATACAGGAATATCAAATTTAACTTGTACCTTGAAAGGCAAGGTACCTCCAAATTGGTTGTTTTATGAAGATGCGCATGTTGCTATCGGAAAGCATTGAATGATGTGGTAAGAATTCTCCACCATTTTTTCCCTCTGTCACGTGAGAGCTTGCTCAAGCAACAGACTGATAGGATCGTCTGCTCTCTTTTTTTTTCTTCCTCCATTGAGGGTTTCTTGGGTGTGCGAGAGTGATTTTCCTCAAGAGAGACAAGCTCGAGACCCAACTTTCTATACTCAGTGTTGTGGGTGGGAAATCCCTCCTATGGACTTTCACTAAGGGTTTTATCATGCATGAAGAAATGACCTAAAGATTCTTACTTTTTACCATCATCCCATTCCTAAACCCCCATTACTCATATGTAAATACAAGGATAAAGAGATTAAGTTGACGTACCTTATTTTTCATGTTTGATGTCGATCCCTTTTCTCGCTTGGTCGTTATTTGACTGCAACTCTCCTCCCAATGATGACCTGCATTCACTCAAGACAAACAAAGAACTCCACATGCATTTGATCTATGAACTAATAGGTTAGAGATTTAATCAATCATACAATCAATATTCCAATAATGACAATATCATATGGCGGGACAGGAAAAGCAATTTTTTTATTAACTTCACAATGATATCTTACAATGATAAAGTCGGCTACTGCTCCTTGATCCTGGTCCTAGGATCTTCTTCCATTGTCCTCCAACTGCTTTGCTCTATACTTTTATTTGCACAAGGATGGTTAAAGGTTGGGACAAAGGGAATGAGTAATCGGGTATAGTTTCTTTACTATGATTCTCCTCCTTTCAACTGGGACCCCTAATCCATCTTTTATAGGCTAGAATAAGCTAGGTATTTGGTCGAGTGACCGGCCATGCATGGTCAAAAGGTTTAGTTAACTTATGTTAGAACCCTATATAATAAGGAATCAATGTGCTGAATAATATTTGTCTATTTTAGGTGGATGTATTCGCTCATGACGCATGGCGAAGGCGGCGAAAAACGCCCAACAATGACCAAGCAAAACATGAATGTTTGCGCGTGAACTTCAAAGCAAAGTTCTGGTGCATTTGGTTTGAAAGGAAAAAATATTTTTTCTCTTGTGGATCAAATGTAAAGATTGGGTTTATTATGCCTAAGTTGGGTTTATAATCTATGTTTGGCGAATTTATCCAAAAGAAAATGGCCCCTCGGCCTTGGCATTTGTGTAGAGTTTTATAAAAATTAACAAAATGTGGAAAAAGGTATATTGGCCTAGCACCATTTCGTGCACCTACAGACCAAAGTCAGCTCTAATACCAAACCCCAAAGCTCGAGCCTCAGGCTCACTTCATTGATACAAACTATGTCTCTTGGCTCATATAAATGCTACAAGTTCGCCTTACTGCCTGCATGTGGGACTAATCCCCAAAAACTTCAAAAATAAAAACACACAGTCGCCCTGTGTGCCCAGGTGTCAACCAGGGTTTACGTGTCAAATTTTGGCCATGCGATGACATCTGCTGCTAATATCCATGAGCCTGTTTTCCTACTGCCTCAGATGCATGCATTCAATTACAATCCCTAACCTTACATGGGTCCCTTGGCCAACATTTCAAACTTAACAATAATGCTTCTGACGTTTGTGATCATGATATGGTTGGTGCTGTCTTATGCATAACAGGTGCAGAAGCCATGTTCGCAAATCTTGGACATTTTAACAAGACCTCTATTCAGTGGTAGGGAAATGCATCTGGTGGAGCAACTAATTCGGCTGCTGTGAACCCCACGGATGGCCTTCTTATGCGTTGTTTATCCTTCCCTGGTTATCACGTATGCCAGACAAACAACATATATTATCAAGCATCCTTATGATCATGCTGATGGATTTTACAAATTCGTACCAAATGCTGTCTATTGGCCCATGTTTGTAGTTTCCACGCTCGCAGCTATTGTCACAAGTCAAGCTTTAATATCAGCTTCCTTTTCTGTGATCAACCAATCTATAGCTTTGGATTTTTTTTTCCTCGTGTGAAGCTGGTTCACACATCACAATATAAAGAAGGCCAAATTTACTGTCCTGAAATCAACTACATTCTCATGTTTCTTTGTCTGGCGGTAATTTTTGGATTTCAGAGCGGAAATCAAATTGGGAATGCTTTTGGCGTTGTGGTGATTATGGTGATGTTGATTACAACTGTGTTATTGAAACTGGTTATGATCATTGTTTGGAAAGCTCCTTTACCAGTTGTGCTTGTGTTCTTTACTTTCTTTTCTATTACGGAAGGGATATATGTTTTTCTGTGCTTACTAAAGTTCCACATGGAGGTCGGCTTCCTTTTGCAGTTTTGGTTGTACTTGCTATTATAATGTTTATTTGGAATCATGGAAGACAGAAGAAAATTGAGTATGAAGTGACCAAGAACATATATTCAGGCAGCCTGGGTTATTTTCTCGCTGACAAGGGAATTGAGCGGATGCCAGGATTGTGTTTCTTCTATAACCATATCCTCCAGGGTGTTCCTCCTATTGTTGGTCATTATACTAAAAATGTAGGTTCATTGCATGAGGTAATTGTATCGATAACTTTCAAGTATGTCCCTGTTAAAACTATATTACCAGATGAAAGGTTTCTTGTAAAAGGACTGAGACATAAAGGAGTTTACAGGTGCATTTCTCGGTATGGATACAGTGATTCCTTCAGCATTGAGGGTGAAGAATTTGTGGATCAAGTTATTGATAGTCTGGACATGTATATCAAGTTCAGTGCAGGTGAGCAAATAGATAAATCTATCGAACTCTCGAATTTGCCTTCAGAAGAATTTATATCATCTTGTCCATCTGTTCGAGAGAATATAAGTGACCTGGCAAATGCTAAAAAGATGGATTAGTTCATGTTCTGGGAAAAGCCAAGTTCCGGAACGGAAAAAGTATTGGTTGGTTCGACAAGATTTTGTTGGGAAGCATATATCAAATTTTACACACAAACTACAGATCTTCAATGGCTGTTCAAATATTCATGATCATGATTGGGGGTTGGAGATTTCTTTCTAAAACCACATAGGCATAGGAAATGTTGTTATAGAGGCAAACAGGGAACCCGACCAGTTCAAATTGATGTCCACCTATGTAGGTAACAATACACAGGTGGCAGAGCATCATTGTTTGAGGCAGCGTTTCAAATGCAAATGGAAGCTCGACCAGAGACAGTTCTATTTCATGAACGACATGTGGCAGAGCATCATTGTTTAAAAGCATCGATCCTACAACTGGAAGCTGCTCTCAAACAACCTCTAGCATTCAACTAATTCTGCATCTATCTGTTTTAATGCCATTAGAGTGGATTTTCCAGCAAACCGCAACAAACTCCAGATGTCAATCAACAGATACCAAATCCAATTTCCAGTCAGTTTGCTATTCGATTTGTTTGAGGAAGAAATTGACAGTTGTTTATTTTGTAACTGTTTACTATTCTTAGAAAACAGAATTAAGGCCCGAATCTTTGAGGGCTGGGGGGGTTTGTTTTTTTTTATTTATAGAGCTGTAAAGGGCAAATAGGGGGTTCGACTGGGCTATAATGAGAGAGTCAAACCTGTGTAAGAGGTCTAGAGCTATAATTTTCATTTTCTTTGCTGGATGATGGCTATGTTTTAGCCAGAGAATATTTCTCTGTAATTTTAATGATGGATTAGTAATTAGACATATTTCTCTTACAGGATTCTTGTGCAGTGATATTGGTGGAGTTTCTCCCTGTTAAATGTTTTCCTGTCTTCTTTATCAATTTGTTTTCAGGTCTTATTATCAGAAGGAGAGTAGTAGGGGCATAATTTATTATCAGATACTCTGCCTCTCAGCTTCTGATAATCTCTATGTTGATCTTCTAAAAGGCTAGTTTAGGAATTCTTAAATGCTCCTTTGCCTGTATTTTTCCTCACCTATTCCTTCCTCAAACCAACGCCATCAACACTTGATTCGATCCAGTATTGTTGCTACCTTGCCTTGTGAAAGAGATTTGTCCATATCTGAAGATTAAATCATCTTGTTTAAAACGCAGACCCCATTTTCCCAATGGCTCTCCTTGTTGTCCCAAACTGACCATTTAAAAATCAAAACCAAAACCCTTTACTTTTATAGCTAGCCTAACATCAGTCCTATTGCAAACAAAGCTAAATATAAAAGAGAGATCCCTCTCTGAGTCTTGGAAGGATAGATCCAAGACTCGAAGTGGTTCGAGGTTACCTCTGTGATTTCCTCAGTAGCCTTAGGAAAATTACAAAGTGCTAACATTTTTGGCGACCATACTGGGGAACTTTCCCCAGACATGCACTTCAACTTCAGTTTTGACTTCTGATGGTGAACAGAAGCCAAACACAGGAAGGTTGTACCATTCACCTAGCGACTCCATTGTTGAAGACCCCGAGCTTCAAAGATCTCAAGTGACTTCACTGCTGAAGAATCCAGATTTCAGAGCCTTGACGAAGCTTCAAGATGACGGGGTATGAGGTAAATCCTATATCTCCTGTTACCATAGAAAAATTAAGAAATGTGTTAGCAGAAATGCACATTGACGAAGACTTTTTAAAAATTATATTTCATATTCTGGACTCAAGCAAACTCTCTCAGAAACAAAAAGATTATTTTCTCAAGGTAGTTGCTGAAAAACTTGTAAAGGATATTGAGCTTTTGAAGGCTCAGAAGAAATTTGAAGAGCAAATCACATCTCCCAAACTAAAAGATATTGTGTCCTCTTCCGATTTTCTGATTGACGAACCTTTTGTTGGCAAGCATAAGTCTGAAGTTGAACAGTTGCAGTCATGGTCTGATATTGAGGACACGGATGTGAAACTTGTCCAAGTTAAAATGCTAAAGGAATACCCAGAGAATCAACAAAAAGATCATATATTTATTGACCCGATTGCAAATTATATGGAGCTCTTTTTCAGTGTAACTGTTCAAACATGTTTTTTCTGCAAGAACCCGAGATATCACCAGCTGCCAGTACATATTGCAGCCTTGATTTTCATCAAGCATGATAAGGAAGCCCAATCAAGGGATCAACTGTTGGGTTGGCTTCATTGGCACTTTTTCATTACCTGATTGAAGCAATAATTGTTAGATTAGGGTAGGTAGGAATGTGCCAATAAGCTCAACAAAATGAGCATCTTTTCTTTTTCATTTCTTCACGGTTTTTTAGTTTACGGTTTGGGGGCAGCCCCATGAGCAGCTGGTCGGCGAGATTCAGAGTTCATGGATTCTAAACACCTCTTTCAGAGCTATTTTCCCCAGGTGGGGCCTATGTTAGAACCCTATATAATAGGGAATCAGCATGCTGAATAATATTTGTCTATTTCAAGCAGATGTATTCACTCATGATGCATGGCGAAGGCGGAGGAAAATGCCTGACAATGACCAAGCATAAGATGAATGTTTGCACGTGAACTTCAAAGCAAAGTTCTGGTGCATTTGGTTTGAAAGGAAAAAATATTTTTTCTCTTGTGGGTCAAATGTAAAGATTGGGTTTATTATGCCTAAGTTGGGTTTATAATCTATGTTTGGTGAATTTAGCCAAAAGAAAATGGCCCCTCGACCTTGGCATTTGTGCAGAGTTTTATAAAAATTAACAAAATGTGGCAAAAGGTATATTGGCCTAGCACCATTTCACGCACCTACAGACCAAAGTCAGCTCTAATACCAAACCCCAAAGCCCGAGCCTTGGGCTCACTTCATTGATACAAACTATGTCTCTTGGCTCATATAAACGCTACAAGTTCGCCTTATTGCCTGCATGTGGGACTAATCCCCAAAAATTTCAAAAATAAAAACACACAGTCGCCCTGTGTGCCCAGGTGTCAACCAGGGTTTATGTGTCAAATTTTGGCCATGTGACGACATCTTCTGCTAATATCCATGAGCCTGTTTTCCTACTGCCTCATATGCATGCATTCAATTACAAGCCCCAACCTTACACGGGTCCCTTGGCCGACATTTCAAACTTAACAATAATGCTTCTGACGTCTATGATCATGATGTGGTTGGTGTTGTCTTATGCATAACAGGTGTGGAAGCCATGTTCGCAGATCTTGGACATTTTAACAAGACCTCTATTCAGTGGTAGGGAAATGCATCTGGTGGAGCAGCTAATTCGGCTGTTGTGAACCCCACGGATGGCCTTCTTATGCGTTGTTTATCCTTCCCTGGTTATCACGTATGCCAGACAAACAACATATCTTATCAAGCATCCTTAAGATCATGCTGATGGATTTTACAAATTCGTACCAAATCTTGTCTACTGGCCCATGTTTGTAGTTTCCACGCTCGCAACTATTGTCGCAAGTCAAGCTTTAATATCAGCTTCCTTTTCTGTGATCAACCAATCTGTAGCTTTGGATTTTTTTTTCCTCATGTGAAGCTGGTTCACACATCACAATATAAATAAGGACAAATTTACTGTCCTGAAATCAACTACATTCTCATGTTTATTTGTATGGCGGTAATTGTTGGATTACTGAGAGGGGGGGTGAATCAGTAATAGAGCAATTTAACCATATAATCCAAGTGTTATATCAATGAAGCATTATTATCCAATAACTGCAGAGTAAATAAGCAATTAACAAATGAACAATCATACACATACACAGTACACCAGTGTTTTACGTGGAAACCCAAATCGGGAGAAAACCACAGAATGCTTTTTCTTATATGTCTTGAAGAATTACATTCATTGGAAGCACCAACTTCCTTTGTTTTCCAGCTGCAACTGGAAGGAGGCTCCAACCCCCTAGTTTCTTAGGCTACAACCTGAGGGAAGCTCCAACTCCCCAATTCTCTGGCTACAACCAGAAGGAGGCTACAACCCCCTATGTTCTCCGGCTATAACCGGAAGGTGGCTACAACCAGAAGGAGGCTACAACCCCCTATGTTCTCTGGCTACAACCGGAAGGTGGCTACAACCACCTATCCTTGCCCCGTCCTGCCACCCTGAAGTAGAAGTAGAATGATGAACCACTGTCACACTATCACTGTGAGA
>ML815008.1:330888-345336 GCA_009831015.1 Picea engelmannii | reverse complement strand
AGGCCATGGATGAAGAATTGGATCAAATAGAGAAAAATGACACTTGGGAATTGGTTCCAAGACTAAAGAATAAGAATGTGATCGGCACAAAATGGGTTTTCAGGAATAAATTGAATGAAGATGGACAAGTTACAAGGAACAAATCTAGATTGGTATGTAAAGGATATGCATAGATTGAAGGAATCGAATTTGAAGAGACATTTTCCCCAGTTGCCAGAATGGAAGCAATCTGTTTTCTTTTATCTTATGCATGCTCCAAGAATGTTAAATTATATCATATGGACGTAAAATCATCTTTTTTGAATGGGGAACTTGAAGAAGAAGTCTACATTGAACAACCAGAAGGATTTCAGTTGTCAGAGAACACAGACTATGTGTGTAAATTAAAGAAGGCCTTGTATGGTCTAAAACGGGCTCCTAGAGCATGGTACTCCAGATTGGATAAGTATCTGCAGTAGGTAGGGTTTAGAAAAGTACAGACAACAACCTCTACATCAAGGTAAGTCAAGGTAATATTTTATTAATTGAAGTTTATGTTGATGATATTATTTTTGGTAGTGATGATGACAGGTTAAGCCAGAAATTTGCACAAGACATGCATAATGAATTTGAAATTTCGTTACTTGGAGAACTATCCTTCTTTATGGGACTTCAAATATGTCAAAGCAACCAAGGAATTTTTATTTCTCAAACCAAGTATATCATAGAAATGCTAAAGAGGTTCGGAATGGAAGATTCCAAACTAGTTATCACTCCCATGCAAACCAGTTGTAAGTTGAGCAAAGATATTGATTCAAAGTATACATATCAGAGGCAATATAGGTCAATGATTGGTATCCTACTATATGTGACAACATACAGACCAGATGTAATGTAGGCAGTTGGATAGGTGGCATGATTTCAAGCAGCACCAAAGGAATCACATGTATTAGCAGTAAAGAGGATCTTCAGAGGAACATAAGAGTTTGGATTATGGTATCCAAAAGGAAAAGATCTATCACTTATAGCCTACACAGATGCAAATTGGGTAGGTTGTATTGATGACCGATGAAGCACCAGTGGAGTAGCGTTCTTCTTAGGTGAGTGTTTGGTATCATAGCTAAGCAAGAAATAATCATCAGTATCTCTATCTACAGCTGAGGTAGAGTATATTGCAGAAGAAACATGTTGTACATAGGTTCTTTGGATGAAACAAACTTTGACAAATATACAGGTTGAGTATGATGAGCCCATTCCAATATATTGTGATAATGAAAGTGCCATCAATATCTCAAAAAACCCAGTGATGCACTCCAAGACAAATCACATTCCAATCAAGTATCACTTTCTACGGGAACAGGTTGCAGAAAAGAACATCAGATTTGAGTATGTGGGAACAAAAGAACAAGTGGAAGACATATTTACAAAACCACTTCCATGGGAAGCCTTTGAATATATTCGCCAAAGACTTCAAGTTATTTCTACTCCAAAAATGAATTCTTTTTGAATGCTTTTTGAATGCTTATCTTATATGTCTTATATGTACACAAGGAAGCACCATAAGAGGACAGTCTGTCAGGGGGAGAAGCCCGAGATGGAAAGATACCTTTTCCATTGATGACAAATGGGGAGAGATTTATCAGATGCAGAGGACAGAGGCATGGTTCTAGGGGGAGCAGACTTATCAGATGCAGAGGACAAAGGCATGGTTCCAGGTGGAGCATGAGTGATATGATTTCAGTATTGCATCAGAGTGTTGCCATCAATGCCAAAGGGGGAGATTGTTAATTAAGGTTAGTTGTCATTGATGTCAACCCTTGAAGAAAGCCCTGTAGAACAAAGGTTTGGGTAATGGACCCAATATTGTTTGATGTAAATATGACTCATTATTGTTTTGTCATGGTTGATAAGAAGTAAATATGGATGAACTCCAAAGTGGTCCCCTTATGGTGAAAGCCCTCGTGGGAAGACGCTTTGTGGAGTAAGAGAACCCATGCTTATTTGTGGAATAATGAGATGAAGGAAAGTGAATTTGTTAGGGAAAATATCCTAGATGGATATTTCTTGTCATGTCATTTCCGGTGGTATGTGTAACGTCACATAATTCCTCACGGTTAGAGAGTTATGACCATGAGAAGTTGGAGACCCCAGGTTTGGGTAATGGACCCAAGTTTGTTTGATGGGTAACGGTATGAGTTATGATATATTTTAAGATAATACTATTCTATATGGATAGTATATGTCATTTCATTTATGGTGGTATGTATAACGTCACAGAACTCCTCACGGTTTGAGAGTTATGGCCTTACGAAGTTGGAGGACCCTCATATGTCATCTTGAAGACCCAAAAGGTCAAAGTAATCAAAGTGGTTTAAGAGATTTTAAAAGGTAAATAATAAAGTGAAGTGATGAGTGTATTATAATTCAAAGTGAATAAAAAAATAATAATTTCAATAATAAATTTAATGGATAAATTAGAAGTGGAACCAACCCTAAAATAAGGAAAGTGGGCCAAGTGACCTAGAAGATGTTTTTAAGGAAGCTACTTGGAGAGTATAAATAAGACGCAAGGATCCCTCCTTTGAATTAAACTTGAGAATATTGAATATCTATAGGTTTTTGAGCTAACCAAATGATATCTGAGACTAAATTCTGAGGAAAGTGAAGAAAAGAAGGCCGAAATGCAAGGAAGGATAAATTCTTTTGATGGTGCTTTCTAAGGTATGTTATTTACAGGTCATCTCACCATTTTCGCTATACCTTTATTTCTATAATGATTCAGATCCTGAAATTTATTTTCAAGTGAGAAAACATATCCAAGTATCTTTGGTAAACAATTCATCTTGTGGGTCATTGTTTTTTGGGAGTTACACTCCGTGGAAAATAGGGTTTGTGGCCAGTCCTGAAACTAGTCAAAATCATTTGTTTTGGGTAAAAACGTCATAACTTCTTCATAAAATATCCAAATTTAGTGAGACCAAATCTGTTGGTTAGGGTACCATATTTAGTATGTTTTGTAACATTTTCAGATCAATTCATCAAATATTTTGTCTGGGACACGCTCTACAAGGTCGATCTCTAGAATAGTCCAGAATTTAGCAAGGTATGCAAATTTTTCCATAACTCCTTTTCTGAGAGGTTCAAAGTAGTGAAACTTGGAGGAATTGCATAAAAAACACTAAAGAAAATTGTGTATCAGTTTCATATATTTATCCATTACAGGTTCAAAGTTATGATTACTTCAAGTTAGGGTTGTTGACTAATCCAAAACTAGGCATGTGAGACTAAAGAAAGATTTGATGAAAATGCTAGTCTCTTGTTTTTAAAGTTAAGGAAGGTTTGCAGGACTGTGATCATATACACCAGGTCTATTATAGAGCTACAAATAATATTTGGATGATGAAATTGATGAGGTCTTTCGATTGTGGTACATATTGAGTACATGGTTTAGACAAGTAGTTGATGAGTTGGCATACATACATGAGGTGTATAGTTGATGATGTTGGTACATATTGATGAGTCATAGTTGATGAGTAGTTGACACATGATTGGTACATACTTTGTACATGGTTGGATGCACTTGTTTATGGTACAGGTTGATTACAGGTTGGTGCATGGTTGATGCACTTGTTTATGGTACAGGTTGATTACAGGTTGAGGTACAGGTTGATGCATGGTTGATGCATGGTTTAGATTTATTGGTACAGGTTTACAATGGTATATCTCACAGTGATAGTGTGACAATGGTGATAGTGTGACAGTGGTTCTATCATTCTACTTCTACTTCAGGGTGGCAGGACGAGGCAAGGACAGGTGGTTGTAGCCACCTTCCGGTTGTAGCCGGAGAACATTGGAGGTTGTAGCCTCCTTCTAGTTGTAGCTAGAGAATTGGGGAGTTAGAGCTTCTATCAGGTTGTAGCCTAAGAAACTAGGAGGTTGGAGCCTCCTTCCAGTTGCAGCTAGAAAACAAAGGAAGTTGGTGCTTCCAATGAATGTAATTCTTCAAGACATATAAGAAAAAACATTTCATGGTTTCCTCCCAATTTGGGTTTCCACATAAAACACTGGTGTCCTGTGTATGTGTTTGATTGCTTATTTCTTACTGCTCATTATTGGATAATAATTCTACATTGATATAACATTTGAAGAAAAAGGATTACAATTATGCTATTAATGATTCAGCCCCCCCCTCAGTAATCCAACAGGTGTCGTCTGCAAAATAATAATTATCTCACCAAGGCGGGCATACCCATGCTCGGGATAAAATAAAATCATTGCTACCAATCAAATACACTGGATCCATGTCATATAACTATATAAAGTGTATCCATGAGAAATACATAGTGGAGCTACATCTCGAAGTCAAAAATATATACGTGTAGAGTATCCATCTTCTAGAAGTTGATAAGGCCTGATGGCTGGAGATGAGGTCTTCAGATCTTGAGTAACAACTTCAAAATCTTCAAAACTTGGGTAGGAGTGTAATATGAGTGTACGACTTCACTATCCCAAGGTCTTCAATGACTCATCGATCATGGACTAGAGAATCTTGATTATCGTACTGAATGCTTCATTGATTTCGAACAAAGACTTGATTGGAATTTCAGGATGGCTAGGAATGAGGGAAAGAGACAAACTATAGAGGGGCCGACTCAGGATTGGTAAAAAATTCCCTTGGACAATAGCACGACAAATGATGAGACTCAGGAAGCATGGCATTAACATAAGTTTACGAGGCCTGAGGCAACACAAACTCTCCATACGTTTGAAAGAATAACCAAACGAAGGAGGACACAACTCAATGTAGCGAGAACAACTTCCTAAGGTCATATTAAGTCCCAGGGTTTGATGAACAAATGGAAAGATGTGCTTTATCCAGGGGTGACTCATTGTGCTGCCAATAAAAAGAAAATTCTTTTCCCTTCCTCTCTTTGGGGTATATTTGATTTTTTTGTCTTTTTCAATAATTTTGGAAAAAGAATAAAAGAATGTTACATTACAAAGGAGGAATGAGTGTCACAAACATACAATTTTGAGTCGCAAGGACAAGACTGATGTTCAAAGAAAGGAAACTTGGGAAAAATCCCTCCTGAGACCAAAGGTGTCAAGACGCAAAGTCAAAATGCTACAGGGCTTGTGTATAAGGCATGCTTCGGATGGTTCAATTGAGAGCAACATGGAGCCGACATTAGACCAAATACATAGGTATGCAAACGCGGTTAACAAAACACACAATGGTAACATCCTTCGATGTAAGTTTAACGAGCCCAGAGAAGGTAAGCTCGGGGGTTTTTCATGTTTAGAGAGTCTGAAAAACGTAAAAGGAGACTCCACTAGGGTACCTTTTTCGAAGGTAGTCTAGTCGATTCGAAAAAGGGGTAAAATAGCACCAACAAGACGTTTATTCAAAACCATTTTAATGAGTGTGATAAAGACAAGATGACTCGACCATTTTTCCATTTTTAAGGAGTCTGAAAAAAGCTTAACTATGGACTCCGTCAGGAATGTTCTTTTGGACCATTTTAACGAGTGTGAAAGAATAAGGTCACTCAACGATCTTTTCAATTTTAGGGAGTCTGAAAAGAGCTTAACTATGGACTCTGTGGGGGTTCATTTTTCTTAAATTTAGTCCCTCATGCCCGAAAAAGGGTTAAAACTATTCATGAGAATACTCTTCTAGAGATTCGAGGCCTCTAGAGTATACCTTGTTCGTACAGTTGACCATCCGGACCAAAAAAGGGGTAAACTATCGTTGGATAAACGTGACTTCAAATTTCAGTTTAACGAGCATGAAAGGCCACAAAATCGCTCAACAATCTTTTCATGTTTAGAGGGTCTAAAAAGGGCTTAAAGGAAGACCTGTTATGTTTTTGGAGTCTCGTGGGTGAGGTCAAGAGTGATAAAGAGTCATGCAAATGAGGCTCAAAACTCGTAATAAGGAAAAACTAAAAGAACTCCCGAGCCTACAGTCATTAGTGACAACATGGACACCATAATGCAACCAGGATCTACCTAGGGCATCAATGTTCTGGTCATCTCTACCACCAAATCACGACACTTATAAAGGAGCAATGATGGTTCTGTGTCGCAACCTGGTGGGATCGATCCTATGGCAAAGGGATAAAGACAAAAAGTAGGGGTGGAAACCTAACTTATATGCTTAAGTTGGCTATCTGAGATTTTTCCCCACGGACCGTCAAATGTGACCCAAAACTCCAAAAAATGTCCTGATACCCGATCATAACCTTCTAAAGCAACTCCTGAATCACTCTAAATGGTTTTCAATTCAAATAAAATGATAAGGGGGGCCAAAAAAGTGACCAAAAAGGGCCAAAAAGTCTATAAATAGAAGCTAGTAGCTCATTATCACCATTCCTGATTTGGAAATTGACTCTGGAGAAAAAAAACCCTTTGATAAAAGAGGTGATTCTGGGAGCTACAGTGGCCCAAACGACCATCCGTCTGGACCAAGTAAGTATAAACCACCTCCTTTTTCTTTTTAAATCTTTATTTATGCATTTAATTTGGTTTCTTGGGGGGGCATCGACCTTTAAAAGCTCAGCCCTAGGTCCACGTGGACTGCCCTCTGACAGCCCGCATGTACACTTACTCTGTCTGATGTCAGAGTGTGTGTACATGTGACTATCATCACAACAACCCATGTGGACCCTCCCATGAGTGAAAAAAGGTTTAAAAAGCAAGGCCTAACCCTCTAAAAATTTTCCCATGTGCAGGATGTATGTGCAATGGAGAGAATGAGAGAACAAAGATATTAGCACACTAGTTGGGGAAGACCCTAACGCTGTGGCGGTGTTAATGCAATGTGGCTTGCTCAAGTTTTTTCTATGTCCTTTCATGAGAGCACAACCTAGGCTACTGAATGCATTGGTTGAATATTGGCACCCTGACGCAAGAGATTTTATGTTAGAGGGGCAGTCCCTGGTGCCCACTACAGAGGATATATACTTTTTGACTGGCCTCTCCAAGAGAGGGGAACCAGTCAATTTTTGGACATTTCCTTTGGGTCCTCATAATATATCGGAATTGATAGGACTTTATTATGTGGATGGTACTGACCGATCGAGCTCGCAGGTGCCAATAAGTAGGATCATTGATTTATCACTGCAGGTGATTCTGTTGCTTATTGGGTGGATGACTGGTTTTGTGGCTCTACATCAGGCATTTCGTGCATAGATGAACTGTCCAGTCTAGTGCTTAATTGAATAAATATTTGACTAGAGCACTACACTGTTGGATTGTATGAAGAGGCAGCTGACAGATTATTGGTTGCGGACACAAGGGAACTTTGGGTTCGGGATGATTCTATGCTCTTTCTTCTTTGAAAGAGTTCTTAGTTTCAGTCCTCGAGTGGTGGTACGAGGACATCAGGCCTCTCTTCCTATGGTTTGTAGATGGGCAGTGTTGCTGCCATGACAGGGTGGTGGAAGGACCAATGAGTCCTTTGATGATGACTTCTTTGCTTGGTTGTCATGGCAGATCCCATCCTTAGAGGATTATCCTTATGCTGGGATTGATTTCTTGAGAGATCCTAAGATTCATGTACCTCCAGGCGAGGAGCGAGGCAAGATGGGTAAGTTTGCATCATTATTCTTTTTTTTGAAACATATATAATTTTTATATTGTTTTTCTTTTTATATATCATTTTTTTATACCAAAGTATTTGATAGATACATGTCTATTGTGTGTATATGTGGGACCCTCACAACCTATAGATTATGCGAGGAACATGCATCATCCTCTGCCAGGGGTCGCACCTTCCACTGCAAGAGGACTAGCAGGAGTAGGAGAGCTTCCAGTTAGTGAGGCTGAGAGGGTTTTGAGATGAGTTGAGAGAAATTTTACCTCGCTCACTCGCACCATCCCTATGGCAGAGATTGAGGATCTGCCACCATCCATGTAGCCTCATGTAGTGGGGGCACCATGGACGTGGGTCTGACTGTTTCAATGTTTGGCAAACGCTATTGATTATTACAACAGGGCCCATGGGCCCTAACCCTAGTTAGTCTAGACTTTGATAGCTCCACCTGTATATATTTTTTGAGGGCATAAGCCCCATGACTCGTTACTGGTCATATTTTTTAGGCACTTGCATCCACCTATGTACTCTGATGATTATGATATTATATATGGATTTTTATGTCTTTTTGTGTCTTATGGATCATATTTGCCTTTAAAAATGTATTTACATGTTTGTGTGTATGTCTTTTTATATGTGTGCAAGATGCTAGTCTAAAATTTGATTAGCTAGAGTATCTATAACTTGGCTTAATCTCCTAGGAACATGAAAATATGTAATATAATCAAAGCTTCATTCTAAGAGACATACCCTAAGGAATCGTCGGTGTAAAGTAGGATCATGAACACGCTAGACTCTATTTAACTGAGACACAACCAGCTGAGTGTCTAAATAGACCCAGAGATGAGAGATACCAAATGACAGGGCGTCACGAAGCAACTCAATAATTGCACTGTACTCGGTGACATTGTTTGTGGTGTCACCTAAGCATATAGCTCTGGAAGATAATAATTGGCCTTGAGGTGTAAAAATTACCCAAGCTATGGAGGAAAGCCTCCAAGTGTGTTGGCTAGCACCATCTACGTACCCAATGAACACCTCTGATTCACTTGACATCTGCCACAATGACAAAAGATAACATCAAAATGACACGTCCATAATACTAAAAGAAACCAGAAATTAATAGTACAAAGACTATACATATGTTACAAAAAGTTACCCAAGGTGACCTACCTATGAGTAATACTTCTTGAGGTAGAGCCCATTTCTAGGCTCCGCCAAAGCATTTCCCTCAAAGTCAACCAGATGATAAGAGCCCTTTTTTAGAACCTCTTTTATGATGAAAGGTCTGAACCACATGGGTTTGAATTTTCCTGCCCCCAGGGGGTCCTTATCTTGGTCATAGACCAGGAAAAGGTCACCTTCAAAGAAAACACGAGGATGAATTGATCAATCATACTGACACTTGAATTTTTTTTTGTGAGCCTCGTAAGACAAGGCTGCATCACGACGTTTCTCATTGAGCCGCTCAAGGTATAATAACCGTTCTTCAAGTGGAGAAGTGTCTGCAAATAAATGTACTGCCAATTTTAGGGATGGGATCTGACATTCTATAGGCAAGACTGATTCCAACCTATAAACAAGTTGAAAAGGTGAGAAACCGGTTGTAGTCTTAACAGACATTCGGTAAGCCCATAATGTCGAGTATAACATTAAATGCTAATTTCACTTGGCTGAGTTGATCATTCATTGTAGGATGGTCCTAAGATATTTATTTACAGCTTCCACCTGACCATTTTCTTGGGGGTAGTTGGGTGAGGAATGTTCTTTCCACAACCCAAGATTTGATGTTAATTTGGTCATTATCTAGTTTTGAAAGTCATTTCCATGGTTAATGACAATCTCTCTCGGGATGCCAAACCTTACTATTACCTGGTTGAATAAAAAGAGAGTTGCAGTCTCTCCATCATATTTAAACATTGGCATAGCTTCAACCCACTTCGTGAAGTGGTCTACGGCTACAATGATATAATGGTGCCCCCTTGCTGAAAGAGGGTTGCATGTAGTGTAATCAATCCCCCACTTTGTGAAGGGACCAACTATGATGACAGAAAACATGGGAGTGGGATGCACCCTCATCTACTGAGAGAAGATCTGACACGGGTGGAACTTCTTGACCGATTCGATACAATCTTTGATTAGTGTTGGCCAGAAGTAACCTGCTCGTAAAATCTTTTGGGTTGTTGCCAACCCAGACAAATGACCACCACATGCTCCAGTATGGCATTCGTTAAGCATGATAATTGCTTCTTCATGAGTGACGCATCGACACAGGATGCAGTCTACACCTCTTCGATACAATATATCATCGAGTATGAGATAATTCTTAGCCTGATGGCATATACGGCGACGCTCATCATGAGAAGCAGAGGTGGGGAACTTCAAAGTCTGGATATAGACAAGTATATCTCTGTACCAGGGATCCAAAGATGCGATCAAAAACATATCTCCTCTGATAGGTGACTCTTCAGGCATAACATCACCTAACTCGATCGGAAGTTCTGAGATGAGTTTTGCGAAGACCAATGACTTTTTGGATTTCCCTGAAATGAAATCTAAGTCAAATTCCTGAAGGACAACTATCCATCTACTACTCTTTTCGTCGATGACCCATCGTGTCAACACATATTGAAACGGATTCACAACAACAATGACGATGGTCTTGCGAAACAAAACATAATGACAGAATCGTTGGATAGCATGGAATGCTTCCAACACATGTTTTTCGATATGAGAATAATTTAGTTCTGGTCCAACCAAGCCTCGACTCAGGTAATAAATCACATATTCTGAGAGTAAATCATCCTCCTGAACTAAGACCATGTTGATGGTTGACTCTACCGCAGCCAAGTATAATAGGAAGTCTTTATTATAATTAGGTGGCCGAAGCAGAGGGGCACAACTATATCGTCCCAATGAAAAGGAACATCCCTCTTCAGTAAGCACATAAATCCCTTTGTAATCTCGACATAGTTTGTGATGAAATGCCTCAAAAAGTTTGCCTTGCCCTGAAGACTCTGAAGTTGAAGGATTGTGCGTGGGGGAGGAAAATGAACTATTGCCTCAACCTTCAGAGGATTGACCATGATCCCTATTGTTGACACTATGAAACCTAACAAACATCCTAATTTTATGCAAAATCTCCATTTGTTTGGATTCAAGCGAATCCGGAAGTAGTGACATTGCTCAAAAATAAGTTGGAGGTGTGTGGGATCATCCATTCTCTTGCGATATTGAGATGCTAAATCATCTAAATAGGCCTCGACTATATGCTTGAGATCATGGAAAGCAAAAGACATGGCCCACTAGAAGGTAGCTCCAACATTTTTGAGACCAGAAGGCATCTTACGATAGGCAAATGTACCCCATGGACAAATGAATGCAGTTTTGTGTTCATCTTCAGGTTTGATTTGTATCTAATTATATCCCGAAAAACCATCCATGCAAGAAAAGGCCTCACAACCTGCACGTTCATCAATTATCTAGTCGATGAATGGTGTGAGAAAATTATCTTTTCGACGGGCCTTGTTCAAATCACAGAAGTCCGTGCATACACGAATCGTGCCATGTTTCTTATTGACCAACACAGGATTTGACACCCATTGGGTCAAATAGATAGGATAGATAAAACCGGGTTTTAGCAGTTTCTCAACTTTAACCTTAATGGTTGTTGCTTTCCTGGGATTAACTGGATGAATCTTTTGCCGAACAAGCTTGGCATCCAGATAAGTTGTGATTTCATGTTCGACTATTTTTGGATCAATGCCTGGAATTTCCTTGTAAGACCAGGAAAAAACGTCGCGAAATTCTTTAAATAGATCTGTGTAGATTTGAATCTCTTCGGGGGAACAGTCAGCTCTGACGAAAACATTCTCCACAATGCTAGGGGTTCTAGAGATATTAATCGGTATAATTTCAGCGATAGTTTCCATATTACCCTCGGCATAAACCTCATGTGTAGCTAAGGGATTAATAGGACAAGACCTATCTGCAATCATAGTCAAGGTGAATTCTCCTGCTTCGATTATGCTTAACTCTGGGAGGAAGTATGATCTGTGATGGAGATAGTCCCAGGGTTTGTCTAGACTAGTAATTGCTTCAATTATTACTTCGTTGGAGGGCAAGACTAAGTCTAACGAATTGGTATCAGCAAGAGAGCCTTAAGCCCAAATAGGCTCTAGGATCGGATCTAACTCTTGTGCAGGAGTTGAATCTATGTCGGTCGAAGCTTGCTGGACTAAAGAGTACGCTACTTCAGCTACGTCCAAGGGAATAGACATGCTAGGGTGCCTTTTCCCTTCCATCATGGTCGATGGGGAAGGAAGTATCCATGGATCATTGAGGTAAGTCATGCGAAATGACGAAACTTGGAAAATCTCAACCTTATGGTGGTCTGATATGAACTTGACATCGCCTTGAGGGGGTAGGTAATTGAAGGTACCCATCAGAGATGGGCACAAACAAACTCCTACGTTGGCAATGCCCAGTTGGGGATGATCAATCATCGGGACCGTGGATGCCCCCAATGAAGGGTCGGGTCTAGAGAAGGATAATTGATCAATGGTCACAATCCGCCCCTCATGTGGAAATAACAAGACCCGAAAAACTGTAGCAACCACTTCTTGCATAGCATAAGTCTAACTCCTTCCTAACAAGATATTGTATTCGAGGGATGCGTCGACTACTTCTACCTCGACGCACACGGTCTTCCATCTTAGCTGCATGAGGAAAGAGGGAATGATGCCATGTGGTCGAAATGAATGATCGTCAAAAGTAGTGAGAAGAGTAGGTGATGGAGACAAAACGGGATGGTCAATGGCCTTCCAACATGCCAACAACATGATGCATGTAGAGGCACCCTCATCAACCACCCTGAGGAAAATGTTCCGAGTAAACAATTTCGTGGGGTAAGCCACTACTATCTGAAATGCTACATGGTAAGGAAGATGAGGTTTTAAGTCGGTTGTATACAGCATGATTGTACTTGGATTACAAGTCTCGGTAGATCCTAAAGAATCTAACAAATCTTTCCTCTGGGAAGGGAAGCTTTGGAGGACCTCCAAAGTGGACATCGCACAAGGAGTTTGAGACAAATCCTCCACCACAGAATAGTTCTGGGCAGCCCTTGTGTTTGGGTTGTGAGAATATTTCTTGGATGCACCTTTTAGGATGTGTGTCATTGTTTTTCCCAAATTCTTCTCGATCTGGAGAGGAAGATATGGGATTTCATCTTCTTTTCCCTTCCCAGAAGTGCTTGGGTTACTTTAGTCATGTGCTCTAGTCATAATAAAAGCATCACCTTTCATCATATACACATTCGCGGATGCAGGATTATTCGAAGACGGAGAGGGTCCTTGACTGACCCCTTCCGCACTTGTAGAGGCTTGGGTTAGGTTTTTCCCATGTTGAAATGGATTGGTTAACGGGTTGCATCACAAACTTTTGGGCCTCTACAAGCCAGGGACATTGGTGGGTCAGGTGGTCTTCTGCGCACAGGTTGCATGCATACCTCACCTTTCGTTTCTCAGTGTTGCCCCCGCCAGAATTATTAGTGGGTTTCTTATCCCCCTTACCCTTCTTTCGTTGTTTTTTCTTTCCTTCAGGCTGCTGGGTGGCCTTTGGATTTTTCAATTTCACGTTGTGTACATCCAACGTTTGGGTAGGGGGAGAAGATGAAATAGTTGTATGGTTGGCCGCTATGTGCTGTATGGACAATTGCTGCAACTATTTCGTCAGTTGTTCAGCGGGTTGTGTTTGTGATGAACCAACAATACCATTGGCATGTGGTCCCGCTCTCTATCTGATTTTATCAAGTATTGATCATGGCGCATGTTAGGCGAAAATATTGTCATTTAATTATGTTGTAGTAATTGCCCAACCATTTAATTTGTCAATCCGAGGTTCGTAGGCTTATCAAGAACATGCACTATATATGCAGGAGTAGGCACCTAACTCTAATCTAAGAAAATTCAATCAAATCCTAACTCTTTCATTCCACTTAATAAGACTTAGTTGTTGTAGGAAAGAAAACACTAGCTCCCTTTCAGGAGGTCCTCTCAAGATGTTTCACAAAACCTATCAACAATCAAGATCATCAAGTAAACACTCATGCATTGAAAATAAATACACTTAAAAGGGCTTTAGTTGTTGTAGGCATGAAAACACTAGCTACTTTCAGGAGGTCTTCTCGGAATGTTTCAAATAACCTATCAACAATCAATATCATCAAGATAATTCTAATAAAAACAATAAAGCATATAAACCTATTCAAAGTATTAGAACAAGAAGAAAATGATACTATGATCTATTTGGAGTGAGCTCAATTCTCCTAAGAACAAAGTAACACATAAACTAAAGCATTCTAAATCTAAACTAGAGAATGGAAATTGATGTGAAAAGAAATCTTGATTCTTATTCCATCATAAGTCGGATACAATGCTCCAAGAGTCCTCTTCTTGAAATGGAGGAGGCACTCCTATTTGTACAAAAATTAAGATAACTTAGATCCACAAATATCTCCTAGATCCACAAATGTCGCATTTGGTTACAACCATGTGCTCACACCTATTAAGTGATATCTCAACAAATCCTCTCACAAATCTCTCTTTCATGATTAATCTCCATCCAAGATACTTGAGTAGATCTCCAAATCAAATCTTCAAAGGGTTGAAGAGGAAATTCGAATTTGAGGCTTGATAGTCAAGTTTAACTTGGTTGGAGTCTTTAACAACACCTGTAAACATCATGAAACTCATCCCACTTTCATATATAAGTGTAAACATGTCATTTTTCCAATATTTAATCATAAATTCACTCAAAAACACTAAAATAGATGCATTGGAAAATAATATGTCTAAAATCCATGTAATCAT
>ML815008.1:276047-323127 GCA_009831015.1 Picea engelmannii | reverse complement strand
GATAACTTAGATCCACAAATCTCTCCTAGATCCACAAATGTCTCATTTGGTTACAACCATGTGCTCACACCTATCAAGTGATATCTCTACAAATCCTCTCACAAATATCTCTTTCATGATTAATCTTCATCCAAGATACTTGAATAGATCTCCAAATCAAATCTTCAAAGGGTTGAAGAGGAAATTCGAATTTGAGGCTTGATGGTCAAGTTTGACTTAGTTGGAGTCTTTAAATACACCTGTAAACATCATGAAACTCATCCCACTTTCATATATAAGTGTAAACATGTCATTTTTCCAATATTTAATCATAAATTCACTCAAAAACACTAAAATAGATGCATTGGAAAATAATATGTCTAAAACCCATGTAATCATGAAAATGGTTTAATGTAAGGGTATGAGAAAGCGAAATATGGTTAAAAGTGAAGTGAAAGTGAATTGAAAGTGAAGAGAAAGGTTGGTAAAAAGATGGTACTTTGGCGACCCAACAGCGCATCTGGCAAGATATCGTATAATAAATTGGACTGAGAGTAGATTAGCTCAAGATATTGAGTTCTCATGATGGAATCTTCTTCGAAAAACACTCCCAATGTCATGACATCTTTGGATAACTGTGTGACCAAAGACTTAAGGAACCACTCAAGAAGGAATGTTTGTGGGACTGGCACCTTAATTAAAATCTTTCGGCATCTCCATTCTCGGATGTGATCAAAGATATGGTATGCTTTTGTCTGTGCGAAATTGGCCATCAATTATGTGCCAACATCATATCTTACAGGTAATTGGAAATGGTTTAGGAAAGACATTGCCAATTCACCAAAGGAAGAGTATCTTGAGCGGTCGAGCTCAATGTACAATTTCACAGCACTCCCAATGAGAGTACGTTGAAACAATCGCAACTGTACAGAGTCATATTTTAACAAATTAGACAAGCACCAAAGGTGAAAAGTAGTCACATGATCTCCTAGATCTTCATTAGGCTTTGCCTCGAACTTTGGTATGTCCGAAGGCAACTTCGTCAGCATAGGGGGCCAACGCGGATCGTGACAGATAGTGTCATTCAACAACCTTGTCAATTTTGGCAAATGCAAGGTTGCCAAGAAAGGTAGTTTGGGTTGTTTGTGATAACCATGGAAAAAGGGACCTAGAATTTTACTGGCACCAGGTTGCCAGGAAAATTTCGGCTGTTGGCCTGGGTTCTGGTAAAATCCATGGCCATGACTAGCGTACAGATTCTATGTGTGAGGAGACATCATCAGATGATTCCCAAAATAGGACATAGATGGTTGGGCATGCATTACATTCAGAGGACTTTGGGAAGGGTTTCCCCATGTCGATCCCATGGGCATAGGAATAGCACCTTGTCTGGGGTTCCATTGGTTGTGAATAGAATTTCCCCATATCGGCATTCCTGATGAGGGAACTGATCCTTGCCAATAATTCCAAGGTCCTGATGTGGAAGAGGTTCCTAGGTTTGCCCCCTGTGCAAGAATAGTACCCTACATAGGAATAGGTTTTCTGTAACTGAGGTTGCCCCCAGTCGGGAAAGAAGCTGATGAGAAGGCGTTGTTACCAAATGCACCGAACAAAGAAAATGGTGTCGAACCTACCAACATATTATGAGAAGGTGGTCCTTGACTCCTTGCTCCAAATAAACTATGGTGTGTGGGTGGCCCAACGGATTGTTGGTGGGTGCCACCAAGCGAAGGGGACGAAGGAGGTATATGACCTCCCCCATAAGGGAAAGTGTTAAAAGGAGCTGAAGTGCCCCCCATGTGTCCTTGCAGAGGACCATTAGAGCTCCCTGATCCCATACCTAAAGTATGTAAAGTGGAGTAGGAAAGTATAGGACTTATACCTAAGCTAGGCATCCCGTATGAGAACAGAGGGCCTGTTACACTCGGTGTGAAAGAGGTAGTGGCCGCTGCCATAGACGATATTGGACCACTACTCGAGGTAGAGGCGGTCGGGACCATGGTGGCTTGGACTGGTGACGGTGGGTTAGGAGGTGGAATGTCCCCTGTGGTAAAACCGTAGTGGGAGTTGAAGAATTCCCAGAATAAGTGGCAGCATTTGTTTCCATTGCTGCATGCGACACTGTTTGTCACTCGTAAGGGTGAATATGTATGATGATGGGTGCCAAAAGATCAGTGGTTAGAGTTTCGTATGGACCAACATCTTTCTCTCCAAGGTCTAAAACAGTCATTTCCTCTGGATGTTGGTCAGGTACAGTTTCCTATGACCCGGTCGCTTCAAAAGACTCTTGTTGGTCTAGCTTTCGCCTTAGTGGTGGCGAGGGTGGCTCCAGTGTAACCGGTGATAGGCCCAAAAGCCTTCGTGACTGGTGGGGCTCATGATCCTCCACTATGTGAGAAGATAAAAGACACACTAGGGCTTTCTATTCATTCAAAAAACAACACACACTAAAAAGGTCCCTCTAAGATAAAGCAAGCAAACACTAAACTAGTTGGAAGAAAAATTACAACAACCAACACTAGAGAAAATTACCGATGCAAGTGAAACTCGAACACGGAAGAACCCTCCGGGTATACTCTACAAAGTGTGGCCCAATGTTTGTGCAAGATACAAGATATAATAAATATGAAGAACATAAATAAAATGCTAGAAATGGTAGAATAACAGTAATATAACCAGCATAATCTCCACAATAACACATAAATAATATGAGAACAACAACTGAAATAGCACTTTGATTCAGAAAGCAATGTTCACGGGCCTCTTCGAGGGGGAAAAATCCAATCGAGCAGCGCTCTGATACAATAATCTCCAAGCTAGGGTTTTCATACCCTCGACCCTTATTTATACTAAATATGTCTATTAAGAGAATCATCTAGAGGAAGATCCTTCTAGAAGCAGAAGCTTCTATTGGGTCTTCTTACATCTGCCTTATTCTATTTTATTGAAAGGACTTATTAATATTGACCTTTATTACATCTGAATGCATTGATCTACCTATGTGTGGGTTAGGACCTTAACATGTCCACCCCCTTAAAAATAGTCTTGTCCTCAAGGCTTGAGATGTGGAAACTGTTGCAGAATGGTAGTTGGTTCCCAAGTGGCATCTGTTGGAGTCATATCTTTCCACTGTACTAGCACTTCCTTGATGGTTCTCTGACACAGGCGATGCTCACGTTGGTCCAAAACTGCTTCTGGTTGTAGCCAAATGGATCCTTCTTCAACTAAATCTGGAAGGTTGGTTTGAATTTTGCACATGGTTCCAATCACCTTCTCCAAGCATGAAACATGAAAAATAGGATGTAGCTTCGACTAACTGGGCAGAGCTAACTGATATGCGACTTGTCCCACATGCTTGAGAACTGTGTAAGGGCCATAAAATTTGGGTGCTAACTTCTGACAATGCTCGGCCTTGAGGAAGTTTTCTTATATGGTTGTAGTCTCAGAAACACTTGATCCCCTTCTGCAAATTGACATTCGGAGTGACCTTGATATGCTTGTTGCTTCATTCGACTATGTACCATGACCAAGTTCTCTTTAAGGGTACGAAGGATATCCTCTCGGACTATAAGTGTTTGGTCAACCGCCTAGACCTTCGAGGTACCCGGTAAGTATGAGAGAACTGAAGGTGGCTTCTGTCCATATACTTCTTCAAAAGGAGTCATGCAAGTGGTTGTATGATATGTAGTGTTGTACCACCATTTAGTTAGGGGTAACCATTGAGCCCACTGGTGTTGTTTTTCAGAGGCAAAGCACCTCAGATATGTTTCCAAACACTTCTTGACAACTTCCGTTTGACCATCCGTCTGGGGATGATAAGATGAGATGAGATGCAATTGTGTGCCTTGTAGCTTAAACAGTTCTTGCCAAAAATTTCTTGTGAAAGTTGGGTCACGATAAAAAAAAATAGAGTGCAGCATGCCATGAAGCTTGAAGACCTGGTCCATGAAAATTTGAGCCACCGTGGATGCAGTAAATGGGTGGTGAAGAGCACAAAAATGAGCATACTTGGAAAGGCGATCATCCACCACCATTATGACTGATTTATTCCCTGATTTAGGTAAGCCTGTAATAAATTCCATAGAGATATCCTTCCAAATAGCAGGGGGAATCGGAAGTGGTTAGAGGGTGCCCAGAGATTTGACTGTTTCTCCCTTGTTGTGTTGACACACCTCACATTCAGCGACAAACTTACGGATGTCCTGTTTCATACCATCCCAGAAAAAGGAATGTTTGACCTGGTCATATGTTTTGGTGAACCCTGGGTGCCCCCTGTGGGTGTATCATGAAGCTCAGAAAGTACCATGGATTTGAGCTTGGATTGTTTACTTAAATACAATCGGCCTTTGTATCGAAGTTCATCCTGGAGCCAGGAGTACCCTGGGGAATCTGGAGCCTTGTTCTGCAATTGTTGGATCAGATGCAAACTTTTGGGATCTTGAATCCATTCCTAGCACACAACTTGGATCCAATTGGGTACAATGAAGGAAAGAGAAAAAATGGATCCTTCGTCTTCATATTTCCAGGACAGTGCATCCTCCATGACATTGTCTTTTCCCTTCTTGTAAATGATATCATAATCATATCCAAAGAGCTTAGTCACCCATTTTGTTTCTCCTGGGAGGAAATGCGTTGTTCCAGAAAGTACTTGAGGCTTTGATGGTCGGTCTTAATTTGGAAGTGTTTCCCCAAGAGATAAGGATGCCATAGCTCAATGGTATACAGAATTGCCAACATTTCTTTTTCATAAATGGGTTTGCCCAGATTCCCTTCAGACAGTTGCTTGCTGGTGAAGGCCAAAGGTCGACCCTCTTGCATAAGGACAGTGTTGATTCCTTTCCCTAAGGCATCACATTCCAACACAAAGGTCTTTGTGAAATCGGGAAGGGCCAGAACCGAAGTGGTGCACATGGTCATCTTCAAGGTTTAAAAATCTTGAGCAGTTGTTGGAGTCCAAGTGAAGGAGTTCTTTTTTAGGAGAGTCATGAGAGGTGTTGCAATCTTTCTGTAGTTCTTAACAAACTTGTGATAATACCCTGTTAGGCCCAAAAAGACATGCAAGATTTTGAGAGTCTTTGGGTGCGACCAGTCTTGCATAGCTTCAATCTTTTTCGGGTCCACCCTGACGCCATCCTTTCCCACCAGATGACCCAAGTATTCTACTTCTGAGGCACCAAAAGCACATTTGGACTGTTTCAGGAAAAGTTGGTGCTGAGAGAGTATGCGGAGAAGTTGATCCACATGAGTAAGATGGTCTGACCAGGTTTTGCTATAGATGATGATATCATCAAAGAAGACTAAGACAAAATGACGGAGAAAAGGGTGGAAGACATGGTTCATGAGGCTCTGGAAGGTGGAGGGGGCGTTACACAAGCCAAAGGGCATGACCAAAAACTCATAGTGGCCCTCATGAGTGCAAAAGGTCATCTTGGGGATGTCGGCCTCTTTCATACGTATCTGGTGATAGCCCAAGCGAAGATCAAGTTTGGTAAAGAATTGGGCACCACTCAATTCATCCAGGAGGTCATCAATGACAGGAATGGGAAATTTGTCTTTGATGGTCAGTTTGTTGAGAGCACGGAAGTCGGGACATATTCTCCAAGAACATTCTTTCTTCAGTACCATGATGATCGGAGACAAGTAAGGGCTTGTACTAGGACAGATGATGCCTGCAGTAAGGAGTTCCTGGACCATTTTCTCAATTTCATTTTTTTGTGAAAAGGGGTGTCGATATGGACGGATATTGGGGGGAAGGCTTCCTGGGACAAGGGGAATGGAATGATCATGAACACTGCGGGAAGGAGGGAGTCCTTGGGGAGTGGAAAATACCGTTTGATGTTTAGAAAGGAGGACTTGGAGGTCTTGGAGAACTGGGGTTATCTCTGTGGCTTGTATGGCATGGAGTTGGGCAATGACACCAGAATGACCCTTTTTGAGCAATTTTTCCATGCGATGAGAACTGATGACCTCAAGTGAACCAGCAGTGATGCCTTGGAATTTATATTGGTGGCCTCCTTGGTCGAATTCCATGGTTAAATTCTAAAAATCCATGAGAATGGGACCCAAAGTCCTTAGCTAGTCTGCACCCAACACAATGTCGTAACTGCCCATGTCAATAGAAAACATATGGGATTTTAGGTGGTAATCACTGATTTGGAGATGCACATTTTCACAGCGGCCACCACATTTCATAGAACCACCATTGGCAATCATGATTTGGAAATTGTTGACAACATGGATGTAGCAATGGGTTTCTTGGGCAATGCGGCGATGAATAAAATTGTGGGTGCTGCCACTATCAACCAGAATGATGACCTTTCGGTGCTTGATGTAACCGATTAACTTGAGGGTTTGGGGGGCAGAGAAGTCGGTGAGAGCATTGAGGGAAATGATCAGTTCCACTTCGGGAGGGTCAGAGGGAGGGTTTATGTCAGTGATTTCTAGTGACTCGGGCACAAGGGGAGTGTCAACATCCTCTTCTGAAATATCCTCAGAGATGGCCATGAAAAGATTTTGTTCCTTTCATTTGTGGCCCGGGAAATATTTTTCATCACAATTATAACAGAGGCCTTTGAGTTGTCATTCAGCCATTTCAGCACTGGTCAATTTTTAGATCTTTAATGGGGCGGAGGGAGTAGTGGGGTTTACTGGTTTAGGGTGAGGGATAAAGGAAGGCTTATGGTTTTGAGAGGAAACAATTTGTTGTTCTTCTTTATCTTTTTTAGTAGCCTCCACCCAAGTCGTAGGTCGATCCATGAGGACATGGGCCTGAATCTCCTCCTTGAGGCCACTGATAAAACACTCTCGAAAGAAAGCATCAATCATGCCCTCTGTTCAAAAATCCAGGTGCTCAAATGAAGCTATGAAGTATTATATTGTTCCTGATTGCTTCAATTTTGTCAAACAACCCAAATGGTTGGTATCAGTGTCAAAGCGTTCATAAATCTCATTCACAAATTGGGTCCAAGCAATATACCCTTGATGGGAAGTTTTTCTCCATTGCCACCATTGCCAGCGTTCTTGATCTAGATGGAGAACACCATACCGAAGTTTGGCCAAGTCATCTATAATGTTGTAGAGAGAGAAATAATGTTCCATTTGGGTGACCCAACCAGTGGGGTCCAAGCCATCAAATTTGGTTACATCCACCCGCGAAAGGTGTATGTCCCATTGAAAGTGATGGCGCTGAAAGGTATGGGACTGGGAAGAAGTTTCACCTTTAGTCTTTGTATGTGTGTCATTAAAAGGGTCATCGGTAGGGATCTTGTGTTTGGTGTAAAGTGATGCAAAGACAGATTCAAGCTGGGTGGTCAGTTCGTGTTTGACTTCCACCATTGCAGACTGCACAGATGCATTTATGGTGGTATTGATGGATGTATCACGGGAGGCAATAGTAGCACCAAGTTGTTGCACTTCTTGTTGGGTCTCAAGGAAACTAGATTGCAAGGTGTTGAAGTGAGACTTCAGTTCTTGGCTACAGGTATGGGCCATGAGGATGGGTGAACTGAAAAGGGAGCGGGTGGGGTCAGAATTTTTTGCAGAAAAATGATATGGATGAATGTGATAAGGGAGAAGAGATGAATCTAATGGAATAGGTCTCAAATAATGGTGAAAATTTTTCCAGACTGTTGTGGGGTTATGCTTTGGTCTGAAGAATGTTGTAGTGTTGACATCCCCAAATTCTTAACCAGAAAGAAATGTGTATTTACTTGGCAACCCGAACACAGATGCATGGAAATATATCTCATCAGTTTAATTTGTTTATGTTTATGTTTATGTTCCCCAAGGGTTAGGTATTCAAGGGTTCTACAGACAAGGGTTTTCCCTATGCTATAGCTCTCTGATATATTTGCGGGGTCCAACAGTAGTATTCGGCCCAATATCTCAGGGAACTAACTAAGGAGGATAGACCATACCCTTAGTTGTACTACCTGACTACCTAGGTACTAGAGAGTATCTTCCTGAGTGTTGTTCTCGATGACACTATAGCAGTCTGGTGGCTGATAGGTTTATGTAAAGAGGGATTTAGGAAATCTAGGTCGATCTGTACACAGGTGTTGTCTGATGCGCTACCACTCGAAGGGGTACCAATAGGGGTTACAAGGGTGGCCAAAAGATGTGCTCTTAAGAACCACTTGTATTTCCTGCATGTATGAATCCCTCAACCGTGGGTTTATGTGTGTAATGACAGATCTTTGTGGCTTAAAGATGCCAGAATATGTCTCTACCCTGGAAAAAAAAAACCCACAATTTCTGCCAAGGAAAGTGCTCTGATACCACTTGCAAGATACCAGATATAATAAATACGCAGAACAGAAATAAAATTCTAGAAATGGCATAATAACAGTAATATAACCAGAATAATCTCCACAATAACACAGAAATAATATGAGAACAACAACTGAAATAACACTTTGATTCAGAAAGCAATGTTCATAGGCCTCTTCGAGGGGGCAACCTCCAGTCGAGCAACACTCTAATACAATAATATCCAATCTAGGGTTTTCATACCCTTGACCCTTATTTATACTAAATATGTCTATTAAGAGAAGCATCTAGAGGAATATCCTTCTAGAAGCCGAAGCTTCTATTAGGTCTTCTTACATCCGCCTTATTCTATTTTATTGAAAGGCCTTATTAATATTGACCTTTATTACATCTGAATACATTGATCTACCTATGTGCGGGTTAGGACCTTAACAGTTTGTCCTAGGTACCCTGGTATACCCCCGCAGTCACCTGTGTATGTCTCTAAAAACAATAGGCAACTAGGTTGCCAGCGTGCAAACAGTGACCAAGCAGGTACAATCGAAAGTGGTACGGAAGACAACTGAGGACCTTGAACAGATTCAAGACCCATGAAACTCCGTGGAAAATGCAATCGACAGAATCCCAAGACAAGCCCTCTATATGTGTTCTCCACTACGATTGGTCTAGCTTTGGAGGGGTTATCTTTGCTACCTTTCGGTACGCAATCTTGTGTTTAGCCCCTATGTTAGAGGGGGGTCCCAGATAACTTTCATGATACTGGACTTTGACACTCCCTAACTCAAACTCCAATGTTTAATTTAATGGCCTTGAAGAGTTTCCTCTCCAACCTAATGCAAGGCCCTAACCCTAAACTAGTTGGTTGACCCTACAAACATAAAAAGTCTAATGAATTTTAGATTTAGAGTTAATTTTTATGGATTGTCTTAAGTCAAAGGTTATGAAAGTGAAACTAGTGATGTTTGAAAGATGAAAGAAAAATAAACAGAAAGATGGAAACAAAATAACTTCTTCTTGACTCAAATCTTAAACAACTTTTCAAACGAAAAAATTTCTAAGATCTTTAAACAGCAAACTCAAAGAAGGATTTCACTCAACTACGAGCTACTTATAATCTAAGTAAACCATCAAGAACTTATGAAAGAAAAGACTTTTCCCTAGTTACTATTGCAAACCAGCACTATTTAAACAAACAAAGAAATAAAAGATTTTTTTTATTTGAATGCTCACAAAGCAAAAAGGAAAAATATCAACAAGTAAAAACCATGAAAACTTCTGGCCTAAGTGCAGATCACAAAGAATCACTTTAAAAATAACACACCAGCAAATTAAAACTGGACTCTCAAACTTGTCTAAAAACCCTATAAAAAGAAAATTTTGAGGAAAACTTCTTAATGAAAAAGAAAGCTATTATTGTGATCAAACATAAGTTATTGACCACTATGACAGAGACCCAAAAACCTGAGACGTATAACTCTTGTCAAAGGAAAGGATGACTTCCTCACCTTAAACAAAACTTTTCTCCACAGGCACACTGCTGACAATTCAACAGCAAGTGTGTGCACACGAGATGTGTAAAGTCAGGGCGTGTGTACACGCGCGCTAGCCTTATACAGGCCATGTGTATCTCTGAAACTCTAAGAAAAATGAAAGGCCAAGCAATATAGCCCAGGAAAAGACTACTGGTACTGAGAACCAGGATCTCTTGAAGACTCAGATACTTACTTTAACAGAAAAAAGAAAACAATTCAAGGAAAAATTCATAGAACAAACCAATCTGAGGTGAAACCTAAGCTATAGACTGCAAACAACAAAGACTAGAAATATTTCCAGAAAACTCCTGAGAAGGATTATTTCTGATAGGGGAGAGGATGACTACCCCTCTAAAAGAAATTTTCTGGAATCATACATGCAACTGACACTTCCTCAGCTAGCGTGTACACGCGGGCTGTGGGAAGGTAGGGTGAGGGTACACACGTGTAGACCTTATACAGACTACGTGTACCTTTGTGGGTCTCGGAAAAAAAAAGCATTCGAGCAAAGAAACAAAGATAACCTATATGGAAGACCAGAATCTCTGTTAGCTCAGACTTTTGGAGAAACTTTAAAAACAAGAAATGAAACCAGTTCTTAAAAATACCCAAGAAAAAACATTCCCAAAAACCCTAGAGATCCCCAGTATGCTCGCCAATTCTATTGTGGGTTGGAAATCCCTCCTACGGACTAGCACTAAGGGTATTATCATGCATGCAGAAATGACCTAAAGATTCTTACTTTTACCATCATCCCATGCCTAAACCCCCATTACTCATGTGTAAATACAAGGCTCAAGAGATTAAGTTGACGTACCTTATTTTTCATGTTTGATGTCGATCCCTTTTCACGCTTGGTCGTTCTTTGACTGCAACTCTCCTCCCAATGCTGACCTGCATTCACACAAGACAAACAAATAACTCCACATGCATTTGATCTATGAACTAACAGGTTAGATATTTAATCAATCATACAATGAATATTCCAATAATGACAATCTCATATGGCGGGACGGGAAAAGCAATTCTTTTATTGACTTCACAATGATACCTTACAATGATAAAGACAGCTATTGCTCCTCGATCCTAGTCCTGGGCTCTTCTTCCACTGTCCTCCAACTTCTTTTCTCTATACTTCTCTTTGCACAAGGATGGATAACGGTTATGTTGGCCGCCATTTTGCATTTTTTATCTTTTCCTTATAAGCTGCCTACACAAGGGTTTTGAACCCTAAATACTTGTGGTAATTCTTGAAAACAAAACGACACTACTATCTTCCACTATTCTCACACCTGCCTTTTGTTTTCATTTTCATGACTGCAAGCGTGAAAACCTCGAGTCGCAAGTCATTTCGATGGCATTAAAATCATCTCTGGATTATTATGATTACTCTTGTTCATTTCAACTCAATGATGGTTATACAAGGGTCAAAACACCAAACCTTTATTTACTTTGCATGTTTATAGATATGATTTCAATTTATAGATTCTCCATGCAATGATTTTTGGTGTCTTTGATTGAACCCTTGATACAATGGTGGTATGATGTTCTATTGTCTTTGATAAATCCTTGGTACAATGGTTTCATACAACGCATAAACTTTATGATCAAAGCTTTGGTGCTATATCCGAAATGTTGTTTTAAATCATACACATACTATTGTTGACCAATTGTTGATTATGAACATAATGGTTTGCAAATAGTTATTTGATATTTGGATTGTGATGTGAATGATTTGAATTACCATCGATTGTACATATCGATGTGATTGTTTTTCATGGTTTTATTTCATTCCACCACCCGCGCACGTATAGGCATTAATGTCTACCTTGTATCTCAGGCTACCTCTGTTTGTTTTGGGGAAACCTGTGAGCATTTGGTCCTGCGTCTACCCTTTCAAGCCCTCCTCACTATTTACCCTTCTCACTATGTGCTCTCTCCTATGCCCCCTGTAGTGCGCATAGAACCTAATGGCGTCCAAACGTTGTTGCTATTTGACAATTCTCATGAGGACTTGGAGAATAATGGCTGGTTAGTTTTTATCCAAAAACTTGAGGGTTTCAACCTTGCGGTCACCTAGTAGTTTTCCCTCACATTCGATCGATGTAGGGCCAAAGTTGGAGATGTTCAACTTGAATTGAACGAAGAATTCCTCAGTTCAGCCACGGGTTTACCAGCTAAAGGGAAGAGGTGGTTTAAGAATTCGAAGGTGGATGAAGTGTCGTGGTCGCTCCTATTTACCTCGAGGAGAATTGTCAGTTGTGACAGAGCTATGCCAGTCACTGCCCTTAAATCTCGATGGCATGATTTATTGGCCATTGTTAAGCAATTCGTGACTTGCGAAGGTCGCTATGGTTTAGTGTTTCTTTACCATCTCTGGTTGCTTATGATTTTCATGGATTTCCCTGTGAATATGCCTCACTACCTCCTATGCAGTATGTATAAAATGTCTAAACAATTTAAGAGGGAAAAGGATGATTCCAGCCTTTTCCATCATTGTTTGATCAAAATCATTATTTTCCATCTTTTGAGGCTGAATCGTGACTATTGGCAAGATTTCCTATCAAGGAATGGCTTTGCCACTCCTAAATGTGTTCAAGTGGACAAGACCGTGGTCACTGAAACCCTTGTTGGGCCTGCCGTGCCACCTCCTACCCTCCTACCCGCTATCAAACCCTCGACCTACCCCAACGCTGACCTACCCGACGCCATGCCTAATTCATGTTCAAAGGACAATGTTAAGAAGCCTGCAAGAAAAAAGGGGAAGGGTAATACAGATGTCAATAGCAGGGGAAAGAAAGTTGCACACTGGGTGTCTAGGTGTGCTCGGAACAAGCCCAAACAAAACACAGACCAGAAGCCTATTGTTTTGAGCGAAGATTCGGACTCTGAGATTGAACATTTTTTGACCGAGGAATACCCCTACTCTCATGGCCTCTATTCTGTTGAACCCTATGACTACGTGTCCAACCTTCCACAGTGCCTAAAGAATGACCCTAACTTCACTGGAATTAAGCTTGACAGTGGAACCCCTGGTAATTTAAAAGAATCCTCACCTGTAGTGACTCGGTCTGATCAACCACAGTGCACTCAAATCAACTCTTGGCTCGAACGATACTACACATATGTTCCAATGTTGCAATCCAAAATTAAGTCCTTGGAGGACAGGGTGACTGTGTTGTCTAAGGAAAATGATAGGCTGCAAGCTTACGATAAGAAGCAAAAGACCATTGGTTCTATTGTGTTCAAAAATGTTGAGGCAGCTACTGCCTTTGTTAACTCAAAGTTATCCTGACCAAATCGTATTTCTACAGCCAAGGTATGTTATTTCAATAATGTTTTAGAATGATTATGTTTACTTCGAATTACCAAGAATGATTTTGTTTTGAATTGTGTTTGCATTGAACCAGTACAAAAGATTTGTTTGCTAAAATCAAATATACCTCTGTTGTGATTGAATCGATTTAATACGATTTTGTTGTTCTTGAATTAGTATAAACGATTGAATTGGCTCTGAGTTAGTTTGATATAGTTCTATTTTGTTTGATTCAAAAATGATTATGTTTGTCCTTGAATTAGCATAAACGATTGTATTCATTTTGAATTAGTAACAAAAGAATTGGTTGATAGAACACATACATTCCTGTTACCTTTCGATTAATTCAATACGATTCTGTTAGTTTTGAATTGGCATAAAAGGATTTGGTTTGTTTTACCAAGAATGATTTGCTTGTTTTGAATTGGTAATAAAGGCTCTATTTGGTTGACCGCATACATTCTTGTTATCATTTGGATTCATTTAAAATGATTTTTTTTATAAATATGACCAGCTACAGAATCGCGAGATTCTGTAGCTAGTCATAAAAGTTGGATTTTTATTGATTTCACAACTGAACACTATCTAAAAATTGTTTATTATTGTCCATCTACAGGTACACACGAATTTCAATGGGAATTGGACCTACTATGGCAGTTTAGAATATGCGTCTTGTTACATAGTTTTGGTTTAGGTTGTTAGTCTTAGTTAGAAATAGAGATTTGGGAGATTGTTCCCATATTTTTTGCAAACAGTTTTGATATTTTCCACAGGGATGTTTTACCCTGTGGCCTTTATATACTTATTATTTTTTGTAAAGAACCCACTGTGGGGAGAACAAAGACTATGGACTTATGATGATACAGACTCGAATAGAAGTGGATCTATTGTACGGCTTTAGCTTCAATTTATATTACTTTTGTTCAAGTTTATGTGCATTTTAATTTGTAATCAAATTATTGACTACTTTAGATATCAAGATTTGTTACAGGTTGATGCGATATAATTTAACGTGTTGTCCATATTTGATGTCTCTTATTTTACGTACAGCAATTATCCTGTTTCAATTTAATGAGCAGAAGGTTTATCTTCATTGTTAAGTGAACATTTATGTACAGATCTTCGCACTCGGATTTATCTAAATGTGATGATCTGTAAACTATAAGATTGTTGTTATTTTATGTCTTGTTTGTTCTTTCATTCGTATTCAAAGAGCATTGTTGTTTCATGTTTACAAGAAGCTTGTGGAAAAATCTGGTGCAGATTTCTCCCATCAAACAACTAAATTGAGTGTTGTGAACAGGACAAACCGGAAGCATTACTTCAGGTTAGTTTGTTATTTGCAATTTAATAGTTAAATAAATTCGAGAATTCTCAGTAGTTTAGATAGATATATAGTACAGACCGTTATCTTAATTGCTTAGCTCAGTTAGTTTTTCTTTCACTTCTTTCACAGAAAAGTTATAAAAGTCCAAAAATAATAGCTTCGCTATCATAAGACAATTTACGAATGATTTTTGCAAATTTCAATCAAAATTTGTATTCTGTAAATACTGTACATATATAATTGAGATTTAATTATGTTGATAGTTGAACATTTAAATAAGTAGAATGATTGTTTTGTAATATTAGTTAGTGAACTGTATATATATTTTAGAATTGTATATAGTTTGTTGTAGTTAATTTTTTTTTTACTTAGATTAGTTTCTTTATCTTAGTTTTTCTTTCGTTTTCCTAGGACTTAGATCGGTCAACGGAGCCACTAAACCCATCAGAGTGGATCATTCCAAATGGCTTGGGTTATTTAGACAACCCTGGACTGGATCCACCCCTCCAGTTGATGAGTGGTCAATTTTTCCCATCAACAAATGGCGCTAGAAGGAGGGCCTGAAAATTATTAATGGCACGAGGCGGTTGTAAGACTCCTCCACCATCCAACCACTCACCAATAGTGACAAGAAGTCATTCAAATGACAACATCGTCCCTCAAACAGAAACCACATCAAATGATGATCTATGGATCACAGTTGAACCAGTAACCCCAAATCCTACAGGTGGTGATGTACAAGAGATTGTCTGCCAATCTCTCTTAAGAACACATAGTGCCTTCGCCCATTTAAGGCAACCAAATCGACCTTCGGACCAACCATTAGATTTCTCTGATATCAGAGAACAACTTGGAGGCACTAACCTCACTTTGAACCCTACAGATCCAACCCTCACTCCTGCTGCAGGAGGATCTGGAGTACCACCCTCACCACCTCCATCATCTCCTTCTTCTTCTGGAGAAGACTCTTCTAACGAAGGTAGTTCCTCTTCTCAGCCTTCCACACCACCCACACCAATGGCCAACCAAAACAATCCTGCCAGACCCTGGCTCGACCAAGATGCAGTAGCCATACCTGAGAAAGCCACGTTGTTAGAGGCCTTCGAAGAGGCCAGCCAGATTGAAAAATACATCCTTAGTTTAAAGGACACTAGTAGCAACGAAAAAGAAACTAGTTCATCTTCCAAAAAGAAAATCGAAATCCTCCCTAGACCTGCTCAAAGTAAAACACAGCCTGAAAGCTCGGATTTAGAAAACTTAACAAAAGTCATTCAAAAACTGTCAAATCAAGTTATATATTTGAAAAGGACGGCCAAAGAAGCTTCTTCAAGCAAAGGGCCTTACAAACCCCCATTTAGGAAGCCTTTTCCCACCAACCGACCTAATCCAAATACCGAGGGCCTAAATCTAGAAAGTTTGCAATTCACGCTTCAAACAATTCTAGAAGCCCAAGATAACTTGATGCCACCTGAGATCCCTGAGGAAGTAGTTGAACAAGAGACAATTGAAGAAGAAGAATCTTCTCTGAACATTTTTGGACACTTCTCGGATAGCATTTTTCAAGCTAATTTTGAGACAGTACACCCCTACAATACTAGGAGTAAGACAACAAACAAACCTTCTTCCAAAAACACTACGACTTTGACCCCAAAACAGCCTAAACTAGTTGAGGCTAAAAAGAGTCATGTAAACCCGAACTTAGATTATTATTTAGTTGAAGATCTAAAAATGTTAAGGGCTGACATTTATGTTTATGAATTACTGAAATTTTCATTTCTGCTACAAAAAATGTTACAGAATATCGCAGAGAACAACAAAAACGGTAGTTCAAGCAGTAACAAGGTTGTTCAGAACAAGGTTCCTCAGAAGACTTCTGCTAAGAATAATTCTGATCCTCACGATAAGGGAAGCCTTCCTGTAAATAATGTAACAAATGTAGATAAATTAGCCTTAAAGGCTGTGAGTAAAAAGCCACAAGCTTCCACCATCAATACTCGCAGAAATGTACCTCCATTTTTGTTAACTTTCGAAATCTTTAATAGAAATGTGCACAATTGTATGGTAGATTCAGGAGCATCATCCAATGTAATGCCATGGTCTGTGTGTCAGAAGATTAATACTGAAGTTGAACCATCCACCTTAAAAATCATCCAACTTGATCGAACTACAGTTAAAGTTATAGGCGAATTAAGGAATGTGCTTATAAGATTATCGTCTAACTCCAAAGTTCACCAAGTAATTGATATTATTGTTGTGGATATTGTAGAAGTGTATGGTTTGTTTTTAAGCAGGGACTGGTCAGAGCAGCTACATGGCTATTTCGCGACGGATTGGTCTCACTTATGGCTGCCCAAGAACGACAAGCCCAACAAGATCAAGGTAAATCGTGAATACTATTTAAAGCTCACAGTCAAGGATTTAAATGATCCCAATGAACCATTTACACCTTCTACTGATTCACCCAAAATACAAGGGATGGATACCTTTTTCGGCAATTTCATGGACGAGACTTCAACTATCATTAATAGGAAACAGCAGTCCGAGATTGTAGCATATGTGCAACCAACAGTTTCTACACAATAGCCTCATGCACCCGATAAAAAACAAATATGGTATCTTTACTTTGACAGGTCAAAGTCCAAAGAAGGAGCTGGTGCAGGCTGCATTATTATCAATCCAGCAGGTAAAAAAAACATTGATTTCATGTAGGTTAGAATTTGAATTACTAATAACACAGCAGAATATGAGGCTTTATTACAGGGTCTCAGAAAAGCATTAGATATGAACATTCAAAATTTGACTGTCTTTGGCGATTCGAAAATCGTGGTTAGACAAGTAAGAGATTCTATCCATTGTCTATCTCCGCATCTTAAAAGCTACCAATCTGAGGTATGGAATTTAATGAATAAGTTTTCTGCTTTCAATATAAATTCTATTCCTAGATTGAATAATTTTGAAGTTGATTTGTTAGCTAACGTAGCTTCCAAACTCTTTCCTGCAGAAGGATTGTCCCTGAACACATTCTCCTTCGAACTATTGTTCAGGCCATCCGTTCCTGACAACATCATGAATTGGAGAGTCTTCGACGACGATCAACAAATTATTAGTTTCTTGCATATGGAAGAAACGTTCCAAAGCGCGGTGATCAATGAATGCACTCATGACGACAATCTGCGCAATTTCACAGTAATACCAGATCTGAGATCTCCTGAATCTTCATCGGACATGGTAAATTCGATCCCTAAATCTGTAGTTAGATTAGAAAAATTTTACGATTTTCAAGATAAATTCAAAAAATCGGTCAACTGTAAAACCAATAGTTCCTCGTTATCATATGAAAAAGTAAACTTGGGAACTAATGACAATCCACAGTGCATTAATTTAGGGGTCGTGTGTTCTGAACAAGAAAAAACCGCATTTGTTAAATTGTTTAAGGAATTCAAAGATTTTTTTTCATGGACGTATGACGACCTTAAAACTTTTGACCCTAACATCATACAACACGTCATTCCTATGAAACCCCAAACCTTGTCGTTTCAACAAAAGTTAAGAAAAATGCACCCTAAGCTCGAACCGACCGTCAAAAAAGAATTAAATAAACTCCTGAATGCTAAGATAATTTTCCCAGTTAGGCACACGCAATGGGTTTCTAACCTTGTTCCTGTCCGGAAGAAAAGTGGAGAAATTCAACTATGCGTCGATTTCTGAAACCTTAATAGAGTGCCTGATAAAGACAACTACCCTGTCCCACCCATGGAATAGATCCTTCAACAAATATTTGGTTCTGAAAGACTATCCTTATTGGATGGTTTTTCAGGGTACAACCAAGTCCTAATGTCTCCTCCAGACCAACTTAAAACTACCTTCGGCACTCCATGAGGCACCTACGCTTATAGGAAAATGCCCTTTGGACTAATTAATGTCGGTGCCACTTTCCAGAGAGTGATGGACATTGCTTTCCGAGGCTTAATCAATCAATACATCGTAGTTTACTTAGATGATGTTACTGTATTTTCTAAAAACAACACTGATCATCTAGCTCATTTAAGAGCAGTTCTACAGTGATGTCGTAAATACGGCATTTCCTTGAATCCTAAAAAATCTATCTTCACAGTAGAACAAGGTAAACTCTTAGGATTTATTGTGTCAAGCAAAGGGATGATTATCGACCTTGAAAGGACCCAAGTCATCTCGAAACTTCCCCCTCCCTCATCCAAAAAGTCTATGCAGTCTTTCTTAGGCCAGATAAACTTTGTCAGGAGATTCGTCCCCAGTTTTTCCGAAATGGTGAGACCTTTACAGAATTTAATTAAGAAAGACACGCAATACCATTGGGGACCCTTAGAAAACCAAGATTTTAATTCAATAAAAAAGGCCATAATAGGCACTCCTTCTCTCATGAGCCCTGACTTTTCGCAAGACTTCACTCTCTACACCTTTACTTCTGACCGCTCCTACGTTGCTTTCCTAACTCAAAAGAACGTTGAAAAAAATGAAGTACCAATTGCCTTTATGAGCTTTGCTTTCAAAGGTGTGGAACATAATTACCCAGCAGTAGATCAACAAGCCTACACTGTTTTTAAAGCAATCAAGAACTTCCGATCTTATCTTTTAGAATCTAGGACGAACATTACTGTCCCTTACCCAGTCATCAGAAATCTATTAGTGCAGAAATAACTAGGTGAAAAGAGGGCGAATTGGGTTACCTACTTACAAGAGTATGACATAGAAATCACCCCAGCTCAAATAGTGAGAGGCCAATGGATATGCAAGTTAGTTGCTGACTCAGCAGCAGGACCTCAAGAATAAAATGATATGTCAAACCCAGGACAGCACAATCAAAATTCAATCTGTTGTGCACAAAACTCTGTCAGTCCCTGGTATGATGATATAAAATTATGTCTTGAACATGGGTCAGCCCCCCGTCACCTGGATCCCACCAAAATAAGAGCGTTAAGATTAAAATCTACCTCCTTTCAGTTTATTAATGGTATTTTGTTTCGTCAAAATTTTGATGGAGTACTAATGCGCTGTCTTGAGAAAGATGAAGCAGAAAATGTCTTACTAGAATTGCACGCAGGAGAAGTTGGTGGGCATTTTGGTGGAGACACCACTGCTCATAAAGTTTTAAGAGCTGGTTATTAATGGCCCACACTTTTTAGAGATGCTCATGCCTTGTGTCGCAAGTATATTATTTGTCAAAAAGCATTCAGGCGGATACAGAAACCAGCGTTTCCTTTGCAGCATGTTTCAGTAGACTCCCATTTTCAGCAGTGGGGCCTTGATATTATAGGTCCAATCAATCCACCACCCTCACAGTAGCATAATTTTATCATAATAGCCACAGATTACTTCACGAGGTGGTCTGAAGATACCGCATTAAGAACTGTGAATACCAGTCAGGTAATTGCCTTTTTAAATTCAAATATTATTACTCGTTTTGGTATCCCTAACTGTTTAGTATTCGATAACGCTTCTTATTTTTCATCTCTTGAGATGAGCGAGCTTGCTCTAGAAAAGGGAATTAAATTGAAGTATTCTGCTAGCTACTACCCCTAGGGCAATGGATCGGCAGAATCAATTAATAAAAATCTGATTAAAATCATCAAGAGAACGGTAGCTGAAAATCACAGAAATTGGCACAATGCACTATTAAACGCAATCTGGGTTGATAGAGTAACACCAAAAACTGTTGTAGGTAACTCTCCATTCTTTCTCGTCTATGGCAGAGAAGCAATTCTTCCACCGCAAATTCTTCTTCCTTCGTTACAGCTATCGAAAAAAATACAAGAAGAGAATCGCCCCCCTTTGGAGAATCAAATTAACGCTTTAATAAAACTAGAAGATGTAAGAGCCCAAGCAAAACGTAAGTTAGATCAGCATCAACTAGTGGTTAAAAGTTGGTTTGATTCCAACTCTGCCTCTGATAGGAACTTCGAAGTAGGTGACCTTGTCTTGAAATGGGACAAACCGCATGAGGGAAAGGGAGAGCATACAAAGTTTCAGAACTTATGGCTAGGACCATTTTTAATTGCTGAGAAATTGGGTCCCAGCTCTTTCTGGTTACAGAGTCTAGAGGGAAATCCAGACACCTATGCGGTGAATGGCCAAGCTTTGAAAATATATTTTGCTTGATGACAACCCTGTGTATACTGTGTAAATATTTTTCTTTTGTTTTCTTTTCTTTTGTTGTTTTGTTTTTTATTTTTCCTTACACTTATCGGTTTTCACTTTTTGGAAATAAACATACCTGCATTTAGAACTGTTCAGACAAAGAAAATAGAAAATTCTTTCTCCGAAATGACTGCTAAAGTTTTTTCTAAACATCAAGTATAATGTACTTCTGAAATTTACAGCCATGTTGAGAAAAGACTGTTGCTTGAAAGAAGTTTATTGATTTCAATCTATAAGTAAAGCCTGTCACGATCATCCATTATCTTCTTACGTTGTCCCTATTCCTTAAGGGAATAACTCATAAGATGTCTCCCTGATTTCGAAGATCGGTTTTGTAAATAAACCATCTCTGAATCTTAATGAAGGACAGTTTTGAAAATTCTTTCAAGGTCTGAAAAAATATGTCTGAAATATCATAATTTTCAGCGTCACCCCGCTAAATTATATATCTTTAAAAATTAAATAAATCATAAAAGAGCTGTGGGAAGTGCTTGTAAACCCGCCAGGATGTTGAACAGGTCTGCTGGCAGTGGGTAAATGCATGCATGATGCCAAGACAACTTCACCGAGGTACTGAGCAGGGGTATATGAAAATTCGTAAATATGCAATCTCTTGACCTTGAAATGTCCTTTATTCTGATTTGGAACTTCTTGGCAGGATACGGATGTCAAAGTGGGTTAAATGGAAACCCTGTCGAGGCTATGGATGCCTGTTGGCAGCAGTGGCTCTGTCAACAGTATTGGAGATTTATCTTTAATATCATGAATCGCTTGTCTTAAGACTGTTATCAGTTTTCATCTTTTAAGCACAGATGGAATATTTAATTAATTATGATGTTTAAACAATTTTCCGGTTGTTTACGAGTTAGAATTATTCTCATATCATAATCTGGATTTGTTCTTTTGGCAGAGATAATTGCTTCTACCAGTGTGTCGCCATTGTTGGCATCCATTTTGCATTTTTTATCTTTTCCTTATAAGCTGCCTACACAAGGGTTTTGAACCCTAAATACTTGTGGTAATTCTTGAAAACAAAATGACACTACTATCTTCCACTATTCTCACACCTGCCTTTTGTTTTCATTTTCACGACTGCAAGCATGAAAACCTCGAGTCGCAAGTCATGTCGATGGCATTAAAATCATCTCTGGATTATTATGATTACTCTTGTTCATTTCAACTCAATGATGGTTATACAAGGGTCAAAACACCAAACCTTTATTTACTTTGCATATTTATAGATATGATTTCAATTTATAGATTCGCCATGCAATGAGTTTTGGTGTCTTTGATTGAACCCTTGATACAATGGTGGTATGATGTTCTATTGTCTTTGATAAATCCTTGGTACAATGGTTTCATACAGCGCATAAAATTTATGATCAAAGCTTTGGTGCTATATCCGAAATGTTGTTTTAAATCATACACATACTATTGTTGACCAATTGTTGATTATGAACATAATGGTTTGCAAATAGTTATTTGATATTTGGATTGTGATGTGAATGATTTGAATTACCATCGATTGTACATATCGATGTGAGTGTTTTTCATGGTTTTATTTCATTCCAGCCCTCCTCACCGTTTACCCTGCTCACTGTGTGCTCTCTCCTATGGCCCCTGTAGTGCGCATAGAACCTAATGGCGTCCAAATGCTGTTGCTATTTGAAAATTCTCGTGAGGACTTGGAGAATAATGGTTGGTTAGTTTTTATCCAAAAAATTTGAGGGTTTCAACCTCACGGTCGCCCAACAATTTTCCCTCACATTCGATGGATGTAGGGCCAAAGTTGGAGACGTTCAACTTGAATTGAACGAAGAATTCCTCAGTTCAACCACGGGTTTACCAGCTAAAGGGAAGAGGTGGTTTAATAATTTGAAGGTGGATGAAGTGTCATGGTCGCTCTTGTTTACCTCGAGGAGAATTGTCAGTTTTGACAGAGGTATGCCAGTCACTTCCCTTAAGTCTCGATGGCATGATTTATTGGCCATTGTTAAGCAATTTGTGACTTGCGAAGGTCACTATGGTTTAGTGTTTCTTTACCATCTCCGGTTGCTTATGAATTTTATGGATTTCCCTATGAATATGCCTCACTACCTCCTACGCAGTCTGTATAAAATGTCTAAATGATTTAAGAGGGAAAAGGATGATTCCAGCCTTTTCCATCATTGTTTGATCAAAATCGTTATTGTCCATCATTTGAGGTTGAATGGTGACTATTGGCAAGATTTCCTATCAAGGAATGGCTTTGCCACTCCTGAATGTGTTCAAGTGGACAAGACCGTGGTCACTGAAACCCTTGTTGGGCCTGCCATGCTACCTCCTACCCTCCTACCCGTTGTCAAACCCTCGACCTACCCCAACGCTGACCTACCTGACGCCATGCCTAATTCATGTTTGAAGGACAATGTTAAGAAGATTGCAAGAAAAAAGGGGAAGGGTAATACATATGTCAACAGCAGGGGAAAGAAAGCTACATGATGGGTGTCTAGGTGTGCTTGGAACAAGCCCAAACAAGACACGGACCAGAAGCCTATTGTTTTGAGCGAATATTCGAACTCTGAGATTGAACATTTTTTGACTGAGGAATACCCCTACTCTCATGACCTTTGTTCTATTGAACCCTATGACTACGTGTCCAACCTTCCACCATGCCTAAAGAATGACCCTAACTTCACCGGAATTAAGCTTGACAGTGGAACCCGTGGTAATTTAAAATAATCCTCACCTGTAGTGACTCAGCCCGATCAACCACAGTGCACTCATTGCAACTCTTGGCTCGAACGATACTACACATATGTGCCTCTGTTGCAATCCAAAATTAAGTCCTTGGAGGACCGGGTGACTGTGTTGTCTACGAAAAATGATAGGATGCAAGCTTACGATAAGAAGCAAAAGACCATGGGTTCTATCGTGTTAAAAAATGTTGAGGCAGCTGCTGCCTTTGTTAACTCAAAGTTATCCTGACCAAATCATATTTCTACAGCCAAGGTATGTTATTTCAATAATGTTTCAGAACGATTATGTTTACTTCGAATTACCAATAATGATTTCGTTTTGAATTGTGTTTGAATTGAATCAGTACAAACGATTTGTTTGCTAAAATCGAATATACCTCTCTTTTGATTGAATCGATTTAATATGATTTTTTTGTTCTTGAATTAGTATAAACGATTGAATTGGCTCTGAGTTAGTTTGATATAGTTATGTTTTGTTTGATTCAAAAACGATTATGTCTGTCCTTGAATTAGCATAAACAATTGTATTCATTTTGAATTAGTAACAAAAGAATTGGTTGATAGAACGCATACATTCCTGTTACCTTTCGATTAATTCAATACGATTCTATTAGTTTTGAATTGGCATAAAAGGATTTGGTTTTTTTTACCAAGAATGATTTGCTTGTTTTGAATTGGTAATAAAGGCTCTGTTTGGTTGACCACATACATTCTTTTTATCATTTGGATTCATTTAAAATGATTTTGTTTTTAAATATGACCAGCTACAGAATCATGAGATTCTGTAGCTAGTCATAAAAGTTGGATTTTTTTTATTTCACAACTGAACACTATCTAAAAATTGTTTATTCTTGTCCATCTACAGGTACACATGAATTTCAATGGGAATTGGACCTGCTGTGGCAGTTTAGAATATGCTTATTTTTACATAGTTTTGGTTTGGGTTGTTAGTCTTAGTTAGAAATAGATATTTGGGAGATTGTTCCCATATTTTTTGCAAACAGTTTTGATATTTTCCACAGGGATGTTTTACCCTGTGGCCTTTATATACTTATTTTTTTTTGTAAAGAACCCATCACTGTGGGGAGAACAAAGACTATGGACTTATGATGATACAGACTCGAATAGAAGTGGATCTGTTGTACGGCTTTAGCTTCAATTTATCTTACTTTTGTTCACGTTTATGTGCATTTTAATTTGTAATCAAATTATTGACTACTTTAGATATCAAGATTTGTTACAGGTTGATGCGATATAATTTAACGTGTTGTCCATATTTGATGTCTCTTATTTTACGTACAAAAATTATCCTGTTTCAATTTAATGAGCAGAAGGTTTATCTTAGTTGTTAAGTGAACAGTTATGTACAGATCTTCGCACTGGGATTTATCTAAATGTGATGATCTGTAAACTATAAGATTGATGTTATTTTATGTCTTGTTTATTCTGTCATTCGTATTCAAAGAGCATTGTTGTTTCCTGTTTATAAGAAGCTTGTGGAAAAATCTAGTGCAGATTTCTCCCATCAAACAGCTAAATCGAGTGTTGTGAACAGGACAAACCAGAAGCGTTACTTCAGGTTAGTTTGTTATTTGCAATTTAATAGTTAAATAAATGCGAGAATTCTCAGTAGTTTAGATAGATATATAGTACATACTATTATCTTAATTTCTTAGCTTAGTTAGTTTTTATTTCACTTCTTTCACAGAAAAGTTATAAAAGTCCAAAAATAATAGCTTCGCTGTCATAAGACAATTTACGAATGATTTTTGCAAATTTCGATCAAAATTTGTATTCTGTAAATACTGTACATATATAATTGAGATTTATTTATGTTGATAGTTGAACATTTAAATAAGTAGAATGATTGTTTTGTAATATTAGTTAGTGAAATGTATATATATATTAGAATTGTATATAGTTTGTTGTAGTTAATTTTTTTTTTACTTAGATTAGTTTCTTTAGCTTAGTTTTTCTTTCATTTTCCTAGGACTTAGATCGGCCAACGGAGCCGCTAAACCCATCGGAGTGGATCATTCCAAACGGATTGGGTTATTTAGACAACCCCAGACCAGATCCACCCCTCCAATGGACGAGCGGTCAATTTCGCCCGTCAACAAATGGCGCTAGAAGGAGGGCCTGAAAACTACAAATGGCGCTAGAAGGAAGGCTTGAAAATTATTAATGGCACGAGGCGGTCGTAAGGCTCCTCCACCACCCAACCACTCACCTATAGTGACAAGAAGTCATTCAAATGACAACATCGTCCCTCAAACAGCAACCACATCAAACTATGATCTACGGATCACAGTTGAACCAGTAACCCCAAATCCTACAGGTGGTGATGTACAAGAGATTGTCCACCAATCTCTCTTAAGAACACATAGTGCCTTCGCCTGTTTAAGTCAACCAAATCGACTTTTGGACCAACCATTATATTTATCTTATATCAGAGAACAACTTGGAGGCACTAACCTCACTTTGAACCCTACAGATCCAACCCTCACTCCTGTTGTAGGAGGATCGGGAGTACCACCCTCACCACCTCCATCATCTCATTCTTCTTCTAGAGAAGACTCTTCTGACGAAGGCAGTTCCTCTTCTCAGCCTTTGACACCGCCCACACCAATGGCCAACCAGAACAATCCTGCCAGATCCTGGCTTGACCAAGATGTAGTAGTCGTACCTGGGCCTCAGCATCCCTTAACCAAACATCCGGAGAAGTGGCTTCCCAAGTTTGACCCTGACTCTAAAAAGATTGTCGAAGATCACATTAAAAAGTTTATGTTAGCCATTAGACTCCGTAATGTCGAGCATGAAGACGTAGTATGTAGGTTGTTCCCTACACTTTCGAGGGCAATGCCTCTACTTGGTACTTTTCCCAGCAACCCCATACCATCGTGTCTTGGGAGAAGTTCGAATCCTGCTTTCTTGAGAAGTTCGGAGATGATAAGTCCCCTGAAGTTCTAGTCATAGAGCTTTCTAGTTTAAGAATGAACCCCAAAGAGAAAATCAAAGACTTTAACCAAAGATTCTTAACACTTAAAAACCGAATTCCTACGGACTCGATGCCTACTGAGAATCTTATCATAGCATACTATACTAAAGCCTTGCATCAAAGTATATCCATTTGGGTAAAACGATCCAAGAAATCCATGTTGTTAGAGGCCTTCAAAGAGACCAGCCAGATTGAAAAAAACATCCTTAGTTTAAAGGACACTACTAGAAACAAAACAGAAACTAGTTCATCTTCCAAAAAGAAAATCAAAATCCTCCCTAGACCTGCTCAAAGTAAAACACAGCCTGAAAGCTCAAATTTAGAAAACTTAACAAAAGTCGTTCAAAAACTGTCAAATCAAGTTATATATTTGAAAAGGACGACCGAAGAAGCTTCTTCAAGTAAAGGGCCTTACAAACCCCCGCTTAGGAAGCCTTTTCCCACCAACCGACCTAATCCAAATACTGAGGGTCTAAATCTAGAAAGTCTGCAATTCACCCTTCAAACAATTCTAGAAGCCCAAGATAACTTGATGCCCCCCGAGATCCCTGAGGAAGTAGTTGAACAAGAGACAGTTGAAGAAGAAGAATCTTCTCCGAACATTTTTGTACACTTCTCGGATAGCATTTTTCAAGCTAATTTCGAGACAGTACACCCCTACAATACTAGGAGTAAGACAACAAACAAACCTTCTTCCGAAAACACTATGACTTTGACCCCAAAACAGCCTAAACCAGCTGAGACTAAACAAAGTCATGTAAACCCGAACTTAGATTATGATTTAGTTGAAGATCTAAAAAAGTTAAGGGCTAACATTTATGTTTATGAATTACTGAAATTTATGTTTCTGCTACAAAAAATGTTACGAAATATCGCAAAGAAAAACAAAAATGGTAGTTCAAGCAGTAACAAGGTTGTTCAGAACAAAGTTCCTCAGAATACTTCCGCTAAGAATAATTTTGATCCTCACAATAAGGGAAGCCTTCCTGTAAATAATGTAACAAATGTAGATAAATTAGCCTTAGAGGCTGCGAGTAAAAATCCACAAGCTTCCACCATCAGTACTCACAGAAATGTACCTCCATTTTTGTTAACTTTTGAAATCTTTAATAGAAATGTGCACAATTGTATGGTAGATTCATGAGCGTCATCCAATGTAATGCCATGGTCTGTGTGTCAGAAGATTAATGCTGAAGTTGAACCGTCCACCTTAAAAATCATCCAACTTGATCGAACTAGTGTTAAAGTTATAGGCGAATTAAGGAATGTGCTTATAAGATTATCATCTAACCCTAAAGTTCACCAAGTAATTGATATTATTGTTGTGGATATTCCAGAAATGTATGGTCTATTTTTAAGCAGGGACTAGTCAGAGCAGCTACATGGCTATTTCGCGACGGATTGGTCTCACTTATGGCTACCCGAGAACGGAAAGCCCAACAAGATCAAGGTAAATCGTGAACGCTATTTAAAGCTCATAGTCACGGATTTAAATGATCCCAATGAACCATTTACACATTCTTCTGATTCACCCGAAATACAAGGGATTTATACCTTTTTTGGAAATTTCATGGCCGAGACTTTAGTTATCATTAATCTGGAACAACAGTACAAGATTGTAGCATATGTGTAGCCAGCAGTTTCTACACAATGGCCTCATGCACCCGATAAAAATCAGATATGGTCTCTTTACTTTGATGGGTCAAAGTCCAAAGAAGGAGCGGGTGCAGGCTGCGTTATTATCGATCCAGCAGGTAACAAAACCCTGATTGCATGTAGGTTAGAATTTGAATGTACTAATAACACAGCAGAATATGAGGCTTTATTACAGGGTCTCAGAAAAGCAATAGATATGAACATTCAAAATTTGACTGTCTTTGGCGATTCGGAAATCATGGTTAGACAGTAAGAGATTTTATCCACTGTCTGTCTCGGCATATTAAAATTTACCAATCCGAGGTATGGAATTTAATGAATAAGTTTTATGATTTCAATATAAATTCTATTCCTAGATTGAATAATTCTGAAGCTGATTTATTAGCTAACGTGGCTTCCAAACTCTTTCCTGCAGAAGGATTGTCCCCGAATGCATTCTCCGTCAAACTGTTGTTCAGGCCATCTGTTCCCGACAAAATCACGAATTGGAGAGTCTTCGATGGCAATCAACAAATTATTAGTTTCTTGCATATGGAAGAAATGTTCCAAGGCGCGGTGATCGATGAATGCACTCATGACGAAAATCTGCGTGATTTCATTGTAATACCAGATACGAGATCTCCTGAATCTTCATTGGACATGGTAAATTTGATCCCTAAATCTATAGTTAGATTAGAAAAATTTTACGATTTTCAAGATAAATTAAAAAAATCGGTCAACTGTAAAACCAATAGTTCCTCGTTACCATATGAAAAAGTAAACTTGGGAACTAATGACAATCCACAGTGCATTAATTTAGGGGTGGGGTGTTCTGAACAAGAAAAAGCCGCATTTGTTAAATTGTTTAAAGAATTCAAAGATGTTTTTGCATGGACGTATGACGACCTTAAAACTTTTGACCCTAACATCATACAACACATCATTCCTATGAAACCCCAAACCTTGTCGTTTCAACAAAAGTTAAGAAAAATGCACCCTAAGCTCGAACCGACCATCAAAAAAGAATTAAATAAACTCTTGAATGCTAAGATAATTTTTCCAGTTAGGCACACGCAATGGGTTTCTAACCTTGTCCCTGTCCGGAAGAAAAGTGGAGAAATCTGACTATGCGTCGATTTCCGAAACCTTAATAGAATGTTTGATAAAGACAACTACCCTATCCCACCCATGGAACAGATCCTTCAACAGGTATCTGGTTCTGAAAGACTATCCTTATTGGATGGTTTTTTAGGGTACAACCAAGTCCTGATGTATCCTCCAGACCAACTTAAAACTACCTTCCGCACTCCATGGGGAACCTACGCTTATAGGAAAATGCCCTTTGGACTAATTAATGTCGGTGCCACTTTCCAGAGAGCGATGGACATCACTTTTCGAGGCTTAATCAATCAATCTGTCGTAGTTTACTTAGATGTGTTACTGTATTTTCTAAAAACAAAACTGATCATCTAGCTCATTTAAGTGCAGTTCTACAGCGATGTCGTAAATACGACATTTCCTTAAATCCTAAAAAATCTATCTTCGCAGTAGAACAAGGTAAACTCTTAGGATTTATTGTGTCAAGCAAAGGGATGATTATTGACCCTGAAAGGACCCAAGTCATCTCAAAACTTCCCCCTCCCTCATCCAAAAAGTCTATGCAGTCTTTCTTAGGCCAGATAAACTTTCTCAGGAGATTCGTCCCCAGTTTTTCCAAAATGGTGAGACCTTTACAGAATTTAATTAAGAAAGACACGCAATATCATTGGGGGCCCTTAGAAAACCAAGCTTTTAATTCAATAAGAAAGGCCATAATAGACACTCCTTCTCTCATGAGCCCTGACATTTCGCAAGACTTCACGCTCTACACTTTTTCTTCTGACCGCTCCTACGTTGTTGTCCTAACTCAAAAGAACGTTGAAAACAACGAAGTCCCAATTGCCTTTATGAGCTCTGCTTTCAAAGGTGCGGAACTTAATTACCCAGCAGTAGATAAGAAATCCTACACTGTTTTTAAAGAATTCAAGAACTTCTGATCTTATCTTTTAAAATCTAGGACGAAAATTATTGTCCCTTACCCAGCCGTTAGAAATCTATTAGTGCAGAAAGAACTAGGTGAAAAGAGGGCGAACTGGGTTACCTCCTTACAAGAGTATGACATAGAAATCACCCCAGCTCAAATAGTGAGAGGCCAAGGGCTATGCAATTTAGTTGTTGACTCAGCAGCAGGACTGCAAGAAGAAAACGATATGTCAAACCCAGAACAGCACAATCAAAATTCATTCTGCTGTGGACAAAACTCTGTCAGTCCCTGGTATGATGATATAAAATTATGTCTTGAACATGGGTCAACCCCCTATCACTTGGATCCCACCAAAAGAAGAGTGTTAAGATTAAAATATGCCTCCTTTCATTTTATTAATGGTATTCTATTTCGTCAAAATTTTGATGGAGTACTAATGCGTTGTCTTGAGAAAGATGAAGCAGAAAAGGTCTTACTAGAATTGCACGTAGGAGAAGCTGGTGGGCATTTTAGTGGGGATACCACTGCTCATAAAGTTTTAAGAGATGGTTATTACTGGCCCACACTTTTTAGAGATGCTCATGCCTTGTGTCGCAAGTGTATTATTTTTCAAAAAGCATCCAGGAGGATACAGAAACCAGCCTTTCCTTTGTAGCCTGTTTTAGTAGACTCCCCTTTTCAGCAGTGGGGCCTTGATATTATAGGTCCAATCAATCTGCCATCCTCATAGCAGCATAAGTTTGTCATAACAGCCATAGATTACTTCACCAAGTGGTCTGAAGCTGCCACATTAAGAACTGTGAATACCAGTCAGGTAATTGCCTTTTCAAATTCAAATATTATTACTCGTTTTGGTATCCCTGACTGTTTAGTATTCGATAACGCTTCTTATTTTTCATCTCTTGAGATGAGCGAGTTCACTCTAAAAAAGGGAATTAAATTGAAGTATTCTGCCAGCTACTACCCCCAGAGCAACGAATTGGCAGAATCAACTAATAAGAATTTGATTAAAATCATCAAGAGAACGGTAGCTGAAAATCACAGAAATTGGCATAATGCACTATTAAACGCAATCTGGGCTGATAGAGTAACACCAAAACCACTGTAGGTAACTCTCCTCTCTTTCTCATCTATGGAAGAGAAGAAATTCTGCCACCGCATATTCTTCTTCCTTCGCTACAGCTATCACAGAAAATACAAGAAGAAAATTGCCCCCCTTTGGAGAATCGAATTAACGCTTTAATAAAACTAGAAGAGGTAAGAGCCCAAGCAAAACGTAAGTTAGATCAGCATCAACTTGTGGTTAAAAGCTTCTTTGATTCCAACTCTGCCTCTAATAGGAACTTTGAAGTAGGTGACCTTGTCTTGAAATGGGACAAACTGCATGAGGGAAAGGGAGAGCATATGAAGTTTCAAAACTTATGGCTAGGACCGTTTTTAATTGCTGAGAAATTGGGTCCCAGCTCTTTCTGGTTACAAAGTCTGGAGGGAAAGCCAGACACCTATGCGGTGAATGGCCAAGCTTTGAAAATATATTTTGCTTGATGACAACCCTGTGTATACTGTGTAAATATTTTTCTTTTGTTTGTTTTTCTTTTGTTGTTTTGGTTTTGATTTTTCCTTACACTTATCAGTTTTCTCTTTTTGGAAATACACATACATGCATTTAGAACTGTTCAGACAAAGAAAACAGAAAACTCTTTCTCTGAAATGACTGCTAAAAAATTGTCTAAACATCAAGTATAATGTACTTCTGAAATTTACAGCCATGTTGAGAAAAGACTGTTGTTTGAAAGAAGTTTATTGATTTCAATCTGTAAGTAAAGCCTATCACGATCATCAATTATCTTATTACGTTGTCCCTATTCCTTAAGGGAATAACTCAGAAGATGTCTCCCTTCTTTAAAATATCGGTTTTGTAAATAAGCCATCTCTAAATCTTAATGAAGGACAGTTTTGAAAATTCTTTCAAGGTCTGAAAAAATATGTCTGAAATATCATAATTTTCAGCGTCACCCCACTCAATTATATATCTTTAAAAATTAAATAAATCATAAAAGAGCTGTGGGAAGTGCTTGTAAACCCATCGAGATGCTGAACAGGTCTGCTGGCAGCAGGTAAATGCATGCATGACGCCAAGACAACTTCATCGGGGTACTGAACAGGCCCGCTAGCAGCGAAGCAATGTCGGGTATATGAAAATTCGCAAATATGGAATCTCTTGACCTTAAAATGTCCTTTATTCTGATCTGGAACTTCTTGGCAGGATACGGATGTTAGAGTGGGTTAAATGGAAACCCTGTAGAGGCTATGGACGCCTGCTAGCAGTAATGGCTCTGTCAACAGTATTGGAGATTTATCTTTAATATCATGACTCGCTTGTCTTAAGACTATTATCAGTTTTCATCTTTTAAGCACAGCTGGAATATTTAATTAATGATGATGTTTAAACAATTTTCTAGTTGTTTATGAGTTAGAATTATTCTCATATCATAATCTGGATTTGTTCTTTTGGCAGAGATAACTGCTTCTACCAGTGTTTCTCCATTGTTGGAAGCCATTTTTCATTTTTTATCTTTTCATTATAAGCTTCCTACACAAGTGTTATAACCCTAAATTGCACCACACATGCTTACCTAGCATCAGGCCAACTCATATCCCTTCATTGTCAAAACATCTATTGAACAACCTCTTTGAAAATCCTTTTCGGTCAAGGCCCACGTGCCCTAACCCACTCCTGCATGCGTGTACACGCTGGCAGGCCTACTACAACCCGCGTGTACCTAACAAAACACAAAAATAGGAAAGTTGTTGACGGGACAAAAAGATATGGGTCAGTTAACTGAAACTCCTGGCCATGCATGGCCGAGGGTTCGTCCAAAACCCTAGCTCCTTCTAGCCTATAAAAGAAGGGGTAGGGGTACCATTTAGAGGAGGAAAATTATAGCGAAGAAACTCTGCCCATTTGCCGAATCCATTGTCCCAACACTTTATCATTTCCTCAAGCCTAAGGAGAATTAACGCAAAGTAGTTGGAGAACAAAAGAAGAGGAGGAGCCCAGGATCAGGATCAAGGAGCGGTGGTCGGTCTCGACTTTGATTGTAAGTTGATTCATTTTGAAAATAATAAAAGGATACTTTTCCCGTCCCAATGCATGAGTTATCTATGATTTGTTTAATTTATTCTTAATTTCTAACCCTCAAGTAGAAAAGTAGCATGCATGTGTAGTGGTTTGTCTTGATTGTAGGATTATCTTTGGAAGGAGCAGCGCAAGAAAGTGGGCAAAGCGCAACGGAGGATCTACACCAAACATCAGTAAAAAGGTTAGTAGTTCCTTTCCATGCATGTATTGTGAAAGAGGGGTTTAAGTTTTGGGTAGTAGGTTAAAATGTAATTTCTTTACGGTCAAAATCTGCATGCAAGTCTGACCCTAGTTTGCTAGTCCGTAGGGTATTTTTCCCAACAACAGAGTTGGAAACCGTACGGGGGAAGATACTCTTTAGGGTTTCTGGATTTAGTTGAGTTTTTGGGTAGTTTAAGAGATTAGATTTTCTGTTTCTTTGCCTATTTTTTTCTGTAAGGCCTGAGCTAGCAGGGAGCCTGGTTCTTTATACCAGTTTTCCCTGACTGTTGCTTGACGACAATTTTCGGGACACACAGAGGTACACGCGACCTACAGAAGGCCTGCACACATGTACCCGCACCCTAATCTCTTACAGCCCGCGTGTGAACGCTAGCTGTAGAGGTTTTAGTAGCGTGTAGGAGTTCAAAGAGCTCGAGAGGCAGTCCTCCTCTTGCCTATCAGAATTATACATTCTCAGGGGGTTTTCTAGATCCTGTCTAAGTCTTGTTGGTTCAAAATCTTGTCTCAGTTTGTCTTGTTGTGTTTTGTTATTCCTTGCAATTATTTTTCTTTTCTATTAGAAGAAGCATCCAAGCCTTCAAGAGACCCTGGTTATCAATACCAGAGCCCTCTTCCTGGTCTAGGTTGCCTTTGTTTATTTTTGTCTTAGATTTTATACATACACACAGCCTGTACAAGGGCAGACCGTGTGTACACATGCTCTGTTGTAGCTCAGCACGCGTCCGCACGCATGTTGTTTCAGTGACAGTAGCGTGCTTGACAGGCTTCTTTTCAATCAGGGTGGGGCAGTCATTCCCTCCTGTGGTGAGAAGTGTTCCTCTCATGTGTTTGATTCTAGGGTTGACCAGTCAGTAGGTTAGGGCCTCTTACCCTTAGCCTATTTTTTCTTAGTTGATAGTTGATAGAAAAGATAAAAAGAAAAATTTTGTTTTATGGTTTTTAGACAAGCGTAAGAGTCTGTGCTTTCTTGATTATCATTGTGTGTCTTTGCTCTGATTCTTTGTGATCTGTGCTTTAAGCCAGAATTTTGTTTTTTTTTTCTTGGTTTTAGGCTTGTCGGTATTTTCCCTTTATTGCTTGATTAGCATGTAAATAAAAAAAAAAAAAGAAAAAAAAAACTTTTCATTTTCTTCTTTGTTTAAAGATTGTGTTTCTGCATCAATAGCTAGGGAGAAGTCTTTTTGTTCATAAGTTTTTGCACTACATTTAGAGAATAAGTAGCTCATAGTCGAGCGAAATTCCTTTATGTTTTCTGCATGAACTCTTAGAAAAATTGAAAAGAAAAAGAAGTCTTTCTTTGTGAAAAGTTGTTGATTTTTGCATTTAGTAAAAGTGTTTTGTTTCCAGTTTTTTTTCATTCATTTTTGCTTTGAGTATTTACACATCATCAGTTTCACCTTCATACCCCATGACGTAAGAAAGCCGATAAAATAAACGCTAATTTAAAACCTATTATATTTTTTTTGTTTGTAGGGTTCATACACTAGTTCATGACTAGGGCCTTGGATTAGGTTGGAGAGGAAACTCTCCAAGGCCACTCAAAACCAAACATTGGAGTCTGTGATAGGGAGTGTAGAAGTCCATTATCATGAAAGTTATCCAGGACCCCCCTCTAACATAGGGGATAAACACGAGATCGCGTGAGGAAAGGTAGTGGAGATAACCCCTCCAAAGCTGGACCAAGCGTAGTGGAGAACACATATCGAGGGCTTGTTTTGGGATTCCGTCGTTTGCATTTTCCACGGGGCTTCATGGGTCTCAAATCCGTTCAAGGTCCTCAGTTTTATTCTGGACCATTTTCTCTTGATACCCTTGACAGGTTTCGGGCTTGATACCCTGCTCATTGTGGTCTACCCGACTTTCGACTGTACCCTCCTGGTGACTGTTCGCGTGCTGGAAAACTAGTTGCCAATCTTTTTAGGGACATACACAGGTGACTATGGGGGTATACCATGGTACCTAGGATAGACATCGGGCCATGCTTTGCAGAGTATAGCCAGAGGGTGCTTCCGTGTTTGAGTTTCACTTGCACCGGTAAGTTTCTCTAGTGTTGGTTGTTGTAACTGTTCTTCCAACTAGTTTAGTGTTTGCTTGTCTTATCTCTTAGGGGATTCTTTTTTATTGTGTGTTACTGTTTGAACATGTAGAATAACTTAGCATGTATTGGATATTCTCACATAGTGGAGGATCCCGAGCTCCGCCGATCATGAAGGCTTTTGGGCCTGCCACCAATTATATTGGAGCCACCCCCGCCACCATTGAGGCGGAAGCTAGACCAACAAGGGTCTTTCGAAGCAACCGGGTTACAAACCATTGTGCTCGAACAACTCCCGAAGGAATCAACCACCAATCTTGGCTCGGTTGAAACCCCAACCACTGATACTTGGCCATCGGTCATTGTACCAATCTAATTTTACGAACGTCTGTCAGTGCCTCACACAGTTATGGAAACAAACGTTGTTACTTCCTCTGGGAATTCTTCCATTCCCACCACCGTTGCTACCACAGGAGAAACATATCCTAACTTGCCATCGTCGGTCTGAGCCACCATGGTTTCATCTGTAACTACGTTGCACAGTGGACCGATCCCATCTATCGTGGCGGCCACAACTCCCTTCACAGCTAGTGTGACAGGCCCTCCGTTCTCATACGGTATGCCTAGTTTGGGTACAGGCCCTGCACTCACTCACTCCACTTTAAATACTTTGGGTCTAGGGGCAGGGAGCTCTAACGATTCCTTGCAAGGTCAACTTGGGGGCACTTTCATCCCTTTTAATTCTTTTCCTTACGCTGGAGGTCATATCTCTCCTTCATCCCCTTCGATTGGTGGTCTGCATCAGCAGTCCGTCGGGCAGCCTACACACACTAGTTTATTTGGAGTCGGGATTCAAGGAACACCTGCGCACACTATGCCGGTAGGTTCATCACCATTTGTTTGGAACGGGACATTTGGTAACCACACTTTCGCATCCACCGCTTTCCTGTCTGGGGGCACTCCCATTTTTGGACAGTCTACTCTGGTGCAAGGTATTATTCCTGCGTCGAGGGAACATATAGAAGGACCTTGGAACTTAGGACAAGGATCCGTTCCCTCCTCTGGAATGTCATTCTGGGGTAATTCTTTCCACAGTCAATGGAACCCTGGACAGACTTCTATGTCTCTCCCATCAGGACCGGCATGGGGTAATCCTTCCCAAAGTCCTTCAAACATGATGCATGCCCAACATCCTATGTCCTTTATTGGGAATCAGCCAATGATGTCTCCACAGATGAAAAACCCTTATGCTGGTCAGGGCCATGGTTTCTACCAGAATCCGAGCTAGCAGCCAAACTTTTCCTGGAAACCTGGTGCCAGTCAAACTCCAGGACCCTTTTTCCCAGGCTATCAGCAGCAACCCAAAATTTTATTCATGGTGACGTTACACTTGCCAGATTTGACAAGGTTGTTAAATGATCCTATTTGTTACGATCCACATTGGCCTCCTATGCCAACAAAGTTTCCTTCAGACATTCCAAAGTTTGAGGCCAAGCCTAATGAAGATCCAGGTGATCACGTGACTACCTTCCATCTTTGGTGTTCATCTAACTCATTGAAAGATGACTCTGTCCAGTTGCGATTGTTTCAACGCACTCTTATCGGGAGTGCCGCGAAATGGTATGTCGAGCTTGATCAAACAAGATAATCTTCTTTTGGTGAACTGACGATGGCCTTCCTGAACCATTTCAAGTTACCTATGAGATACGATGCTGGAACAGAGTTGCTTGCCAATTTCGAACAGACAAAAGCGGACCATATCTATGATCATATCCGAGAGTGGAGACGCCGAAAGAGTCTAATCAAAGTACCAGTCCCACCAGCATTCCTGCTTGAGTGGTTCCTTAAGTCATTAGTCCCACAATTATCCAAAGACGTCGCGACTTCAATAGTTTTCTCCGAAGAATATTCCATCATGAGGGCTCAACAGTTTAAGCTCATCTATTCTCAGTCTAGTTTATTATACAACATCCTACCAGATGTACCACGATCAATACTGGATAAAACTAGACAGAGAGTTGGACCACATGCCAATGGTATTGTTGGCTCAGCACAAACCAAGCCCGCTGAGCAATTGACAAAGCAATCGCAATAGTTATCTATACAACACTCAGCGGCCAGCCAGACTACTGTTTTGGCTTCTCCTCCTACCCAAACGTCGAAAGTATACTCCGTGTAGATGACTAACCCAAAGGCCACCCAGCAGCCTGAAGGGAAGAAAAAACAACGAAAAAAGGGTAAGGGGGAGAAAAAACCCACTGATAATGCTGGCGAGGGCACCGCGGAAAAATGGAATGTGAGGTATCCGTGCAAATTGTGTGTGGAAGACCACCCGACCCATCTTTGTCCTCGACTTGCAGAGGACCAAAAGTTTGTCACACAGCAACAGCAAGCCATTTTGACTAATCCCTTTCAGCATGGGCAAAATTTAAGTCAAGCCTCTACAAGTGTCGAGGGGGGCAGCCAAGAAACTTTCCCTCCCCTAAACAATTCCTCATCCGCGAACGTATATATGGTTAGGGGTGATGCTTTAATAAAGATTAGATTGCACGACTATAGTAAACCAAGCACCTTTGAGAAGGGTAAAGAAGCTGAGATCCCATCTCTTCCTCTATAGATCAAGAAGATGTTGGGTGAAACAATGACACGCATTCCAAAGGGTGCATTTAAGAAAGCTTCTCACAACCCAAACGCAAGGGCCACCCAGAATTACTCTGTGGTGGAAGATTTATCACAAACCCCTTGTGTGATGTCCACTTTGGAGGTCCTCCAAAGCTACCCTGCTTAGAGGAAGGCCTTGTTAACTGCTTTAGGCTCTACTGAGACTTGTAACCCGGGTACCATCATGCTAGATATAACTGACTTAAAACCTCATCTTCCTTACCACATAGCGTTTCAGATAGTAGTGGCTCATCCCATGAAAACTTTTACACGTAATATCTTTCGCACAGTGGTTGACGAGGGTGCCTCGACATGCGTTATGTCGTTAGCATGCTGGAAGGATATTGGCCAGCCTGCTTTGTCTCCGTCACCTACTCTCCTCACTGTGTTTGATGGTCGTTCTTTCCAACCACATGGCATCGTCCCTTCTTTCCCTGTGCAGTTAGGAGGGAAGACCGTGTGCGTTGAAGTAGAGGTAGTCGATTCCCCCCTCGACTATAATCTCTTGTTAGGACAGAGTTGGACTTATGCTATGCAAGTTGTGGTTGCTATAGTTTTATGAGTCTTATTGTTTCCACATGAGGGTCGGATAGTGACCATCGATCAATTATCCTTCTCTAGACCTGACCCAACTTTGGGGGCATCCACGGTTCCCATGATTGATAATCCTCAAGCCGGTGTCATTAACATAGGAGTTGGTTTGTGCCCATCCTTGATGGGTACCTTCGATTACCCACCTCCTCATGACGATGTCAAGTTTATATCTAATCACGACAAGGCCGAGATTTTTCAAGTTTCGTCGTTCCGCATGACTTACTTTGAGGATATGTGGATTCTTCCTTCCCCATCAGCCACGATGGATGAGACAAGGCACTCCAGCATGTCCATGCCCTTGTCGGCTGTAGAAGTAGCGTACTCTTTAGTCCATCAAGCTTCAGCTAACCCTGATTTGACTCCCGCACAAGATTTGGATCCACCGTTAGAGCCTATTTGGGCTCAGGGTTCTCTTGCTACCATCGATTCGTTAGACTTAGTCTTGCCTTCTGACGAAGCAGTAATCGAGACGATGACTAGTCTGGACAAACCTTGGGAAGATCTTCATCACAGATCATACTTCCTCCCAGAGTTAAGTCGAATCAAAGTAGGAGAATTCACTATCACCATGACGGGAGATCAGCCATGTCCTATTAATCTCTTAGCTACACAGGAAATTTATGCTGAGGGCAATATGGCGACTATCACTGAAACTATACCTATCAACATCTCCTGAAACCCTGGCATCATGGAGAATGTCTTCATTGGGGCGGATTGCTCCACCAAAGAGATTCAAATTTATACGAATCATTTTAAAGAATTCTGCGACGTTTTTGCCTGCTCTTATGAGGAAATGCCAGGTATCGATCCGAAAATAGTTGAACATGAAATCACAACGTATCCTGATGCTAAGCCTATTCGACAAAAACTCCGTCCAGTCAATCCTAAGAAAGCAGCAGCCATTAAGCTTGAGGTGGAGAAATTGCTCAAGGCAGGTTTCATTTACCCTATTCATTTGACTCAATGGGTGTCAAACCCCGTGCCGGTTAATAAAAAACAAGGCATGATTCGTGTATGTACTGATTTCCGTGATTTGAACAAGGCATGTCCAAAAGATAATTTTCCAACCCCATTCATTGACTAGATCATTGATGAATGTGACGGTTGTGAATCCTTTTTGTTCATGGATGGTTTTTCAAGATATAATCAAATCCAAATCAAACATGAGGACCAACACAAAACGACATTCATTTGTCTGTGGGGTACATTCACCTATCGTAAGATGCCTTTTGGCATTAAGAATGTTGGAGCCACTTTCCAGCGGGCCATGTCTTTTGCATTTCATGACCTCAAACATATATTCGAGGCCTATCTAGATGATTTAGCATCACGCTCTCACAAGCAAAAGGATCATCCTACGCACCTCAGACTAATCTTTGAACGTTGTCGCTACTTCAGGATTCGCTTGAATCCCAACAAGTGCAGCTTTTGCGTCACGTCAGGACATTTGTTAGGTTTCATCGTATCAACAACAGGGATCATGGTGGATCCTCTTAAGGTGGAGGCAATAATCCATTTGCCCCCCCCACGCACATTCTTACAACTTCAAAGTCTTCAAGGCAAGGCGAACTTCTTACGACGCTTCATCACCAACTATGCCAAAATCACCAAGGGATTTATGCATTTACTTAAGAAAGATATTCCCTTTTTCTGGGATGAGGCTGCTCAATGCTCTTTTGACACTTTAAAACACACCCTCACAATCGCACCTCTACTATGGCCACCTAATTATAACAAAGATTTCTTATTATATCTGGCTACCACAGAGTCAACCATAGGCATGGTTTTAGTTCAGGAAGATGATTCGTTTTCAGAATACGTGATCTATTACCTGAGTCGAGGCCTCGTAGGACCAGAACTTAATTATTCCCATCTCAAAAAAGTTGTGTTGGCAGCAGTTTATGCTGTTCAACGGTTCCGTCACTATGTTCTGTTTCGCAAGACCACCGTCATTGCTGTCGTGAATCCATTCCAGTACATGTTGAAACGACGAGTTATCGGCAAAAAAATCAGTATATGGATGGTCATCCTCCAAGAATTTGACTTAGACTTTGTTTCAGCAAAGTCCAAGAAGTCATTGGTCTTCGCAGAACTTATTTCGGAGCTTCCGGTTGAGTCAGGTGACGTTGTGCCTGAGGAATCGCCTATCCGGGGGGATATGTTTTTTATTGAATCTTTAGACCCCTGGTACGGAGATATACTGATCTATCTCAAGACTTTGAAGTGCCCCACCTCTGCTTCTCGTGACGAGCGTTGGAAGATATGCCATCAGGCTAAGAATTATCTCATACTCGATGATACGTTGTATCGGAGAGGTGTAGACTGCATCTTGCGTCGATGTCTCACTCATGAGGAGGTCGTCATAGTGCTCAACAATTGTCATATAGGAGCTTGTGGCGGTCATTTATCTGGGTTGGCAACAACCCAAAAGATTTTACGATTAGGTTACTTCTGGCCCACACTTATCAAAGATTGTATCGAGTCGATCAAGAAGTGCCATCCATGTCAAATCTTCTCTCGGAAGATGAGCGCACATCCAGCTCCCATGTTTCCTGTCATCATAGTTGGTCCCTTCACTAAGTGGGGGATTGATTACACTACATGCAACCCCCCGTCAACAAGGGGGCACCGCTATATCATCATAGCTGTCGACTACTTCACTAAGTGGGTCGAAGCTATGCCAACATTTAAAGATGATGGAGAGACTGCAGCTCTCTTCTTATTCAACCAGATTATAGCACGGTTCGGCATCCCAAGAGAGATTGTCACTGACCATGGCAGTCACTTTTAGAACTAAATGATGTCTGAATTAACATCAAATCTTGGGTTACGGAAAGAACATTCCTCACCTTACTACCCCCAATCCAATGGGCAGGTGGAAGCTATAAACAAAACTCTTAAGACGATTCTACAGCAAACTATCAACTCATCCAAGTCAAACTAGCATTTGATGTTATACTCGGCATTATGGGCTTACCGAACATCAATTAAGACTGTAACCGTTTTTTCACCTTTTCAACTCGTTTACGAGCTGGAGGCAGTCTTTCCCATCGAATGTCAAATCCCATCTCTGAAATTGGCAGTACAGTTATTGCCAGACACTTCTCCACTTGAAGAACGGTTAGTACACCTTCAGTAGCTTGATGAACAACGTCACGATGCGGCCCTGGCCAATGAAACTCATAAACATAAGGTCAAGTGTCAATATGATAGGTCCGTTCGTCCTTGGATTTTTTCTGAGGGTGACCTTGTCCTGGTCTATGATCAAGACAAGGACCCCCTGGGGGCAAGAAAGTTTAAACCCATGTGGTTTAGACCCTTCATTATCAAAGAGGTATTAAAAAAGGGTGCTTATCGTTTGGTCAATTTTGAAGGGAATGCTTTGGCAGAGCCTAGAAATGGGCTCTACCTCAAGAAGTATTACTCATAGAAAGGTCATTGTGGGTAACTTTTTGTAACATATGTATAGTCTTTGTACTATTACTTTTTACAGTTCTTTTAAAAGTGTTATGGATGTGTCATTGATGTTATCTTTCATCAATATGGCAGATGTCAAGTGAGTCTGAGGTGTTCATTGGGTATGCGGACGGTGCTAGTCGACACACGCAGAGGCTTGCCTCTGCAGCATGGGTAATCTTTACACCATAGGGTCATTTGTTATCTTCCGGAGGTATATGCTTAGGTGACACCACAAATAATGTTGCCGAGTATAGTGCAGTTATTGAGTTTCTTCATGACGCATTGTCATTGGGTATCTCTCATCTCCAGGTCTATCTAGACGCTCAACTGGTTGTGTCACAGCTAAACAGAATATACCGTGTTCATGATCCAACTTTACACTGACGATTCCTTAGGGTACGTCTCTTAGAACACAACTTTGATTATATTACATATTTTCATGTTCCTAGGAGATTAAACCAAATCACAGATACTCTAGCTAATCACATTTTAGATTGGCACCTTGCCCACATATAAAAAGATCATGGACATAAACATGTAAATACAGTTTTGCACACATAATCCATAAGACACAAAAAGAGATAAAAACCATATATAAACATCATAAAATCCTCAGAGTACATAGATGGACACAAGCGCCTCAAAAGTGGGAACAGTAACGAGTCACCAGGCTTATGCCCTCAAAAAAATATATACAACAAGGTGCTCGTGGCACATAAAGAGTCTAAAGTCTGTTCAGGGCCTATGGGCCCTGTTATAATCATCTACAGCATGGGCTAAATGCCTAAACAATCAGACCCATGTCCGAGGTACCCCCACAACATGAGTCTTCATGGATGGCGGCAGGTCCTCTATCTCTGCCATCAGGACTGTGTGAGTGAGTGCAGTAAAGTTCCGCTCAATTCACCTAAGGATCCTCTCGGCCTCTCCTGCTAGGGGGTTCCCTGCTACTTTTGCTTCCCCAGTGATGGAAGCTGCGGCTTCCGGCTGTGGGCGACGCCTATTCCATGCATAGTCAGTAGGTCACACAGGTCCCACATCTGCATACAATAAACGTTCACCCATCAAATACTCTAGCATACAAAAACATGATATATATATCAAAAAAGACATAAAAATTACATATGCAAACAAAAAATATATATATAGGTGGAGACTTACCCATCTCCCCTCGCTCCTCACCAGGAGGCACAGGTATCTCTGGATCTCTCTAAAAGTCGATCCCCGCATATGGGTAGTCCTCGATAGCAGGGATCTGTCATAACATCCAAGCAAAAAAGTCAGCGTCGAAGGCCTCAACGGTCCTTCCACCACCCTGTCGCGGCAGTAACACTGCCCATCTGCATACTGCGGGAAAACTGGCCAGATGTCTTCGTACTACTAGCCGAGGACTGAAGCACGGAACTCTCTCAAAAAAGAATGAACACAATATAGTCCCGAACCTGAAGTTCCTCTGTGTCCGCTGTCAACAATCTGTCAATTGCCTCTTCATACACTCCAGCAGTGTGGTACTCCAATCAAAAATTTGTGCATTCATGCACTGGATAGCACAGTTCATCTGTGCGCGTGAAGCCTGATGCACGGCTACTGAGCCGGTAATCCATCCAATAAGCAATAAGATGGTCTGTAGCGTGAGGTTGGTAATCTTGCTAATAGGTACCGAAGAACCTCTACGATCGGTCCCAGCCTTACAGTACTCAGCTATCAACTCCGAAACCTTGCTCGGCCCCGCAAGAAAAGTCTGAAAGTTGACTAGTTCCCCTCTCCTTGAGAGGCCAGTCAGAAAGTAAATATCCTCGGTGGTGGGCACCAAGGATTGCCCCTCTAGCATGAACGCCTCTGTGTCAGGGTGCCAGTAATCAATCAAGGCGTTTAGTAGCCTTGGTTGCACACGCATGAACGAACATAAAAAGAATTTTAACAAACCACATTGCATCAACACGGCCACAGCATTCGGATATATAGCAACTAACTCATTGGAGGCCTCGTGCTCCCTTTCCCTCCACTGGACATACATCCTGCCAACACAACAAGGTAAAGGAGGGTCAATACTTCTTTTCATAGTATTTTTCATCAATAAGGGAGGGTACACGCGGCCTATAGAGGTGACAGTCGCGTGTACACATGTGCAGGCTTTGATCTGCACGCGTGTACATGCGGGCTATCTTTGGACAGCCCGCGTGTACCTAGGGCCGACCTTTTTAAGGTCGACGCCCACCCCAAACATAAATTAAATGCTAAAATTGAAGTATTGAATAGCTAGATAAGGGAGTTTGTACTTACTTGGTCCAAGCAGAAGTTTGTTTCGTCCACTTTAGCTCCCGAAATCACGATCTTTGGCAAAGGGGGTCTTTTGGCTCGAGAGTCAATTTCCAAATCAACAATGGTGATAATGAGCTGCCAACTTCTATTTATAGATTTTTTGGCCTCTTTTTGTCACTTTTTTGGCCCCCCTTATCAGTTTCTTTATACCAAAAACCATTTAGAGTGATCCAGGAGTTATATGGGAAGGATTTGATCAGGTATTGAGACACTTTTTTTTTGAGTTTCAAAAAAATAAAAAATAAAAATATTGACGATCCATAAAAAAAAAAAAATTCAAAAAAAAAAAATCAACTTGGGCATATAGGTTAGGATATCACCCCAACTTTTGCATCTTGTTGCCTTTTTTTTCTTATGCTATAGGATCGATCCCATCCAGTTGTGACATAGAACCGTCATATCTTCTCTAGAAGTGTAGCGACTTGGTGGTAGAGCTTACCAAAACATGGATGCCTTAGGTAGGTCCTGGTTGCATTATGGTGTCCATGTCGTTTCTCACAACATTGTAGGCTCGGGAGTCTGTATAGTCTTTCCTGAATACGAGTTTGATCCTCATTTGCATGGGTCTTTTTCACTCTTTTTCTTACCCTCCGGACTCCCAAAACATAACGGGTCTCCTTTTAAGCCCTTTTCAGACCCTCTAAAAATGAAAAGATTGTCGAGCGATCTTGTGACCTTTCACACTGGTTAAACTGAAATTTGAAGTCACGTCTGTCCAGTGGTAGTTTACCCCTTTTCCGGTCCGGATAGTCAACTGTACAAACAAAGGAATACTCTATTGAATTCCCATTCTTTAGAAGAGTATCCTCAGGTATAATTTTATTTCTTTTTCGGGCCTGAGGGACTAAATTTATGAAAAAGAAACCCCCCCCCGGAAGTCCATAGTTAAGCTCTTTTCAGACTCCCTAAAATTGAAAAGATCGTCGAGTGACCTTATTCTTTCACACTCGTTAAATTGGTCCAGAAGAATATTCCTGATGGAGTCCATAGTTAAGCTTTTTTCAGACTCCTTAAAAGTGAAAAAATAGCCGAGTGATCTTGTCTTTGTCATACTCGTTAAAATGGTTTTGAATTGACGTCTAATCGATGCTAGTTTACCCCTTTTTCGAACCGACTAGACTATTGTCGAAAAAGGTACCCCACTAGAGTCTCCTTTTACACTTTTTCAGACTCTCTAAATATGAAAAACCACCGAGCTTATCTTCTCTGGGCTTGTTAAACTTACATCGAAGGACGTTACCATTGTGTGTTCTATCAACCGCATTTGCATACCTTACCCATCAGCTTTGTAACAGTTTTCTTCTACGTCTTAACACCTTTGGCCGCTGGAGGATTTTTCTCGAGTATCATTTTACCAGAACATTAGTCTTGTCCTTGTGCCTCGAGCTTGTATGTTTGCAGTACTCATTCCTCCATTGTAACGTAATATCCCTTTATTCTTTTTCAAAAATCATCAAAAAGAAAAAAAAAATCAAATATACCCCAAAAAGAGGATGGGAAAAGTATTTTTTTTATTGGCAGCATAATGAGTCACCCTTGGATGAAGCACATCTATCCGTTTGATCATCAGACTATGGGATGTAGTACGACCTTAGGAATCTTTTTCTCATTATATAGAGTTGTGTCCTCCACCATTTGGTTACTCTTCCAAACATATGGAGAGTTTGTGTTACCTCCTGCTTCGTAGACTTATGATTAACAAATATGTTGCCTGAGTCTTATCACTTGTCATGCTATTATCCAAGGGAAGTTTGTCACTGAGCTTGAGTCGTCCCCTCTGCAATATGTCTCTTGTATGCATACCCGGCCATCCTGAACGTCCAATCAAGTCTTTGCTCAAAATCACTGAAGCCTTCAGTCCGATCATCAAGATTATCAAGTCTATAACCGACGAGTCGTCGAAGACCTTTGGGTAGTGCAATCGTACACTCATATTACACTCATATTACCCGAGTTTTAGAAGATTTTGAAGTTGTTTCTCGAGCTCTGAAGTACAGCCACTAGGCTGAATCAGCTTCTAGGAGATGGATACTCTATATGTATATCTTTCTAATTTCGAGATGTAGCTCCGTTGTGTATTATTCGTGGCTACTCTTTATAGTTATTTGACATGGATCTACAGTGTATTTGATTGGTAGCCATGATTATATTTTATCTCGAGCATGGGTATGCCCGCCTCGGTGAGACATTTGTTATTTTGCAGACGGCACCTCTTGGTTCTTGGTTCTTGGGCTCACTCATTCAGCATATCAGTACAGACAGGTAAACGATTGGTAATGTATTTCGGCCATCAGATGCTCTTCTGACCTCACACATTAGGGGGCATCTGTTATAACCCTAAATTGCACCACACATGCTTACCTGGCATCAAGCCAACTCATATCCCTTCATTGCCAAAACATCTGTTGAACAACCTCTTTGAAAATCCTTTTGGGTCAAGGCTGTTAAGAACCTGAATAGATCTACAAATATAATCACCACAATTACTGAATACAAAATAGATCCACAGAGCAAAGATAGAAGAAACCACACAATATTATTACCAAACCCTTGAGGTAGGGCAACACCATACAATGGATCCTATTATGGAAGGGATCCTCTCATGTTCACTTGCCTCTTCGAGGGGGCATCCTCCTATTGAGCTACCGCTCCAAA
>ML815008.1:264167-274206 GCA_009831015.1 Picea engelmannii | reverse complement strand
TCTTACATTTATTATATCTAATTACCCATTTATTATATCTAACTACCATAATGGGCTTTATTTAGTAATATAGTGGACATAGTCCACCTTACATTGAATGACCCCCACTACCTCTCTAGCTACCTTACAAAGGCCCACACGCCCTAACCCACTACTACACGCGTGTACACGCTAGCAGGCCTACTACAGCCCGCGTGTACCTAACAAAACACAAAAATAGGAAAGTTGTCGATGGGACAAAAAACTATGGGTCAGTTAACTGAAACTCCTGGCCATGCATGGCCGAGGGTTCATCCAAAACCCTAGCTCCTTCTATCCTATAAAAGAAGGGGTAGGGGTACCATTTGGAGGAGGAAAATTATAGCGAAGAAACTCTGTCCATTTGTCGAATCCATTGTCCCGACCCTTTAGCCTTTCCTCAAGCCTAAGGAGAATTAACGCAAAGTAGTTGGAGGACAAAATAAGAGAAGGAGCCCAGGATCAGGATCAAGGAGCGATGGTCGGTCTCGACTTTGATTGTAAGTTGATTCATTTTGAAAATAATAAAAGGATACTTTTCCCATCCCAATGCATGAGTTATCTATGATTTGTTTAATTTATGCTTAATTTCTAACCCTCAAGTAGAAAAATAGCATGCATGCGTAGTGGTTTGTCTTGATTGCAGGATTATCTTTGGAAGGAGCAGCACAAGCAAGCGGGCAAAGCGCAATGGAGGATCTACACAAAACATCAGTAAAAAGGTTAGTAGTTCCTTTCCATGCATGTATTGTGAAAGAGGGGTTTAAGTTTTGAGTGGTAGGTTAAAAAGTAATTTCTTTACGGTCAAAATCTGCATGCAATTCTGACCCTAGTTTGCTAGTCCGTAGGGTATTTTTCCCAACAACAACAAGGGTTTTGAACCCTAAATACTTGTGGTAATTCTTGAAAACAAAACGACACTACTATCTTCCACTATTCTCACACCTACCTTTTGTTTTCATTTTCACGACTGCAAGCATGAAAACCTCGAGTCACAAGTCACGTCAATGGCATTAAAATCATCTATGGATTATTATGATTACTCTTGTTCATTTCAACTCAATGATGGTTATACATGGGTCAAAACACCAAATCTTTATTTACTTTGCATGTTTATAGATATGATTTCAATTTATAGATTTGCCATGCAATGAGTTTTGGTGTCTTTGATTGAACCCTTGATACAATGGTGGTATGATGTTCTATTGTCTTTGATAAATCCTTGATACAATGGTTTCATACAACGCATAAACTTTATGATCAAATATTTGGTGCTATATCCGAAATGTTGTTTTAAATCATACACATACTATTGTTGACCAATTGTTGATTATGAACATAATGGTTTGCAAATAGTTATTTGATATTTGGATTGTGATGTGAATGATTTGAATTACCATCGATTGTACATATCGATGTGAGTGTTTTGCATGGTTTTATTTCATTCCACCACCCACGCATGTATAGGAATTAATGTCTGCCTTATATCTTGGGCTACCTCTGTTTGTTTTGGGGAAACCTGTGAGCATTTGGTCCTGCGTCTACCCTGTCCAGCCCTCCTCACCGTTTACCCTGCTCACTTTGTGCTCTCCCCTATGGCCCCTATAGTGCGCATAGAACCTAATGGCGTCCAAATGCTGCTTCTATTTGACAATGCTTGTGAGGACTTGGAGAATAATGGCTAGTTAGTTTTTATCCAAAAATTTGAGGGTTTCAACCTCGCGGTCGCCCAGTAGTTTGTCCTCACATTTGATGGATGTAGGGCCAAAGTTGGATATTTTCAACTTGAATTGAATGAATAATTCCTCAGTTCGTCCACGGTTTTACCAGCTAAAGGGTAGAGGTGGTTTAAGAATTCGAAGGTGGATGAAGTGTCGTGGCTGCTCCTGTTTACCTCGAAGAGAATTGTCAATTGTGACAGAGGTATGCCAGTCACTTCCCTTAAGTCTCGATGGCATGATTTATTGGCCATTGTTAAGCAATTCGTGACTTGCGAAGGTCGCTATGGTTTAGTGTTTCTTTACCATATCCAGTTGCTTATGAATTTCATGGATTTCCCTGTGAATATGCCTCACTACCTTCTACGCAATCTGTATAAAATGTCTAAACGATTTAAGAGGGAAAAGGCTGATTCCATCCTTTTCCATCATTGTTTGATCAAAATCATTATTTTCCATCATTTGAGGTTGAATGGTGACTGTTGGCAAGCTTTCCTATCAAGGAATGGCTTTGCCACTCCTGAATGTGTTCAAGTGGACAAGACCGTGGTCACTGAAACCCTTGTTGGGCCTGTCGTGCCACCTCCTACCCTCCTACCCGCTGTCAAACCCTTGACCTACCCCAACGCTGACCTACCTGACGCCATGCCTAATTCATGTTCGAAGGACAATGTTAAGAAGCCTGCAAGAAAAAAGGGGAAGGGTAATACATATGTCAACAGCAGGGGACAGAAATCTGCACACTGAGTATCTAGGTGTGCTCGAAACAAGCCCAAACAAAACACAGACCAGAAGCCTATTGTTTTGAGAGAAGATTTGAACTCTGAGATTGAACGATTTTTGACTGAGGAATACCCCTACTCTCATGGCCTCTGTTCTGTTGAACCCTATGACTACATGTCCAACCTTCCACCGTGCCTAAAGAATGACCCTAACTTCACCGGAATTAAGCTTGACAGTGGAACCCCTGGTAATTTAAAAGAATCCTCACCTGTAGCAACTCGGTCTGATCAACCACAGTGCACTCAATGCAACTCTTGGCTCGAACGATACTACACAGATGTTCCTCTGTTGCAATCCAAAATTAAGTCCTTGGAGGACCGGGTGACTGTGTTGTCTAGGGAAAATGATAGGCTACAATCTTACGATAAAAAGCAAAAGACCACGGGTTCTATCGTGTTCGGAAATGTTGAGGCAGCTACTACCTTTGTTAACTCAAAGTTATCCTGACCAAATCGTATTTCTACAGCCAACGTATGTTATTTCAATAATGTTTTAGAACGATTTTGTTTACTTATAATTACCAAGAATGATTTCGTTTTGAATTCTGTTTGCATTGAATTAGTAAAAAAGATTTGTTTACTAAAATCGAATATACCTCTCTTTTGATTGAATCGATTTAATATGATTTTTCTGTTCTTGAATTCGTATAAACGATTGAATTGGCTCTGAGTTAGTTTGATATAGTTCTGTTTTGTTTGATTCAAAAATGATTATGTTTGTCCTTGAATTAGCATAAACGATTGTATTCGTTTTGAATTAGTAACAAAAGAATTGTTTGATAGAACGCATACATTCCTGTTACCTTTCGATTAATTCAATATGATTCTGTTAGTTTTGAATTGGCATAAAAGGATTTAGTTTGTTTTACCAAGAATGATTTGCTTGTTTTGAATTGGTAATAAAGGCTCTGTTTGGTTGACCGCATACATTCTTGTTATCATTTGGATTCATTTAAAATGATTTTGTTTATAAATATGACCAGCTACAGAATCGTGAGATTCTGTAGCTAGTCATAAAAGTTGGATTTTTATTGATTTCACAACTGAACACTATCTAAAAATTGTTTATTCTTATCCATCTATAGGTACACACGAATTTCAATGGGAATTGGACCTGCTGTGGTAGTTTAGAATATGCTTTTTGTTACATATTTTTGGTTTAGGTTGTTAGTCTTAGTTAGAAATAGAGATTTGGGAGATTGTTCCCATATTTTTTGTAAACAGTTTTGATATTTTCCACAGGGATGTTTTACCCTGTGGCCTTTATATACTTATTATTTTTTGTAAAGAACCCATCATTGTGGGGAGAACAAAGACTATGGAATTATGATGATACATACTCGAATAGAAGTGGATCTGTTGTACGGCTTTAGCTTCAATTTATCATACTTTTGTTCAAGTTTCTGTGCATTTTAATTTGTAATCAAATTATTGACCACTTTAGATATCAAGATTTGTTACAGGTTGATGCAATATAATTTAACGTGTTGTCCATATTTGATGTCTCTTATTTTACGTACAACAATTATCCTATTTCAATTTAATGAGCAGAAGGTTTATCTTCGTTGTTAAGTGAACAGTTATGTACAGATCTTCGCACTGGGATTTATCTAAATGTGATGATCTGTAAACTATAAGATTGTTGTTATTTTATGTCTTGTTTGTTCTGTCATTCGTATTCAAAGAGCATTGTTGCTCCTTGTTTACAAGAAGCTTTTGGAAAAATCTGGTGCGGATTTCTCACATCAAACAGCTAAACCGAGTATTGTGAACAGGACAAACCGGAAGCGTTACTTCAGGTTAGTTTGTTATTTGCAATTTAATAGTTAAATAAATTCGAGAATTCTCAGTAGTTTAGATAGATATATAGTATAGACTGTTATCTTAATTGTTTCGCTTAGTTAGTTTTTATTTCACTTATTTCACAGAAAAGTTATAAAAGTCCAAAAATAATAGCTTTGCTGTCATAAGACAATTTACGAATGATTTTTGCAAATTTCGATCAAAATTTGTATTCTGTAAATACTTTACATATATAATTGATATTTAATTATGTTGATAGATGAATATTTAAATAAGTATAATGATTGTTTTTTAATATTAGTTAGTGAACTGTATATATATTTTAGAATTGTATATAGTTTGTTGTAGTTAATTTTTTTTTTACTTAGATTAGTTTCTTTAGCTTAGTTTTTATTTCGTTTTCCTAGGACTTAGATCAGCCAACGGAGCCGCTAAACCCGTCAAAGTGGATCATTCCAAAGGGCTTGGGTTATCTAGACAACCCCGGACCAGATCCACCCCTCCAGCTGACGAGCGGTCAATTTCACCCATCAACAAAACCCAAAGAGGGACAAAACCACAGAATGTTTTTTCTTATATGTCTTAAAGAATCACATTCATTGGAAGCACCAACTTCCTTTGTTTTCCAGCTGCAACTGGAAGGAGGCTCCAACCCCCTAGTTTCCTAGGCTACAACTTCAGGGAAGCTCTAACTCCCTAATTCTTTGGCTACAACCAGAAGGAAGCTAAAACCTCCTATGTTCTCCAGCTACAAGCAGAAGGTGGCTACAACCACTTGTCCTTGCCCCGTCCAACTACCTTGAAGTAGAAGTAGAATGATGGAACCACTTTCACACTATCACTATGAAATATATTGTTGTAAACATGTACCAATAAACCTGAACCATGCATCAACCATGCATCAACATGTACCTCAACCTGTAATTAACCTATACCATAAACAACTGCATCAACCATGCACCAACATGTACCAATAGCCTATAATCAACCTATACCATAAACAAGTGCAACCAACCATGTACAAATTGTGTACCAATCATGTGTCAACTACTCATCAATATGTACCAACATCATCAACTATACACCTCATGTATGTGCCAACTCATCAACTACTTGTCTCAACCATGTACACAATATGTACCTTAACCAAAAGCCCTCATCAATTTCATCATCCAAATATGATTTGTAACTCTGTAATAAAACTAGTGTATTTGATCACATACCTACAAACCTTCCATAACTTTAACAACAAGAGACTATCATTTTCATCAAACTTTTCTTTAGTCTCACATGATTAGTTTTGGATTACTCAACAACCCTAACTTGAAATAATCATAAATTTGTACCTATAATGAATAAAGATCTGAAACTGATAAACAATGTTATTAAGTGATTCTTATACAATTCTTCCAGGTTTCACTACTTGGAACCTCTCAGAAAAGAACTTATAGCAAAAATGGCATACCTTGTTGAATTCTGGATTATTATAGAGAGAGACCTTGTAGAGAGTGACCCACACAAAATATTTGTTGAATCGATCTAAAAATATTGCACAGAATACTAAATACTGTACTCTAACTAACACATTTGGTCTTACTGAATTAGGATACTTTATGAAGAATTTATGACATTTCTAACCGAAACACCTGTTTTAGACTAGTTTCAGGACTAGCCACAAACCCTATTTTCCACAGAGTGTAACTCCAAAAATAAAACGACCCACAAGCTGAATTTTTTACCACAGATACTTGGATATGTTTCCTCAATGGAATAAAAATTTCACAGTCCGATTCATTCTATAAAAAAACATTATTGCGAAAATGGTGAGTTGACCTGTAAATAACATACCTTAGAAAGCATCATCAAAAGAATTTATCCTTCATTGAATTTCGGCCTTCTTTTCTTAACCTTCCCTCAGAAATTAGGCTTATATATCCTTTGGTTACCTAATACACCTATAGATATTCAATATTCTCAAGTTTTATCTGAAATGAGAGAGCCATGCCTCTTATTTATACTCTCCAAGTAGCTTCCTCAAAAACATCTTCTAGGTCACTTTGCCTACTTTCCTTATTTTAGGATTAACCCACTTCTAGTTTCTCCATTAAATTTATTATTTAAATAATTCATTTGTATTCACTTTGAATTATATTACACTCATCACTTCACTTTATTATTTACCTTCTAAAATCTCTTAAACAACTTTGACTACTTTGACCTTTTGGGACTTCTAGATGACATATGAGGGTCCTCCAACTTCATAAGGCCATAACTCTCAAACCGTGAAGGGTTATGTGACATTCCACATACCAAAAGAAATGGACTGACATGTACCATCCATATAGAATAGTATTACCTGAAAAAATATCAAAACACATACCATTATCCATCAAACAAACTTGGGTCCATTACCCAAACCTGGGTTCTCCAACTTCTCATGGCCATAACTCTCTAACCGTGAAGAGTTATGTGATGTTCCACATGCCACTGGAAATGGAATGACAATAAATATACATATAGGATAGTTTCACTGAAAAATTCACTGACCTTCATCTCATTATTCCACAAATAAGCATGGTTTCTATAACCATACTTCTAGGATAACTCAATCCGCAAAGCATCTTCCCATGAGGGCTTTCACCATAAGGGGACCACTTTGGAGTTCATCCATTTCTACTTATTATCAACCATGACAATACAATAATGAGTCATCTTTACATCAAACAAACGTGGTTCCATTACCCAAACCTTTGTGTTACTGAGATTTCTTCAAGGGTTGACATCAATGACAACCAACCTTAATCAACACCCCCTGTCCAACTGCCTGCATTACATCTGGTGTGGATGTTTTCACATATAGTAAGCTACCAATTATTGAAATGCATTGCCTCTGTTCTGTAGATTTGAATCATCATATTTTCTCAACTTGCAATTGGTTTTCATAGGAGTGGTAACTGGTTTGCAATCTTCCATTTCGAACCTCTTTAGCATTTCTTTGATATACTTAGTTTGAGAAAAAAAAAAATCCTTTGTTTCTTTGACATATATGAAGACCCAAAAAGAAGGATAGTCCTCCAAGTAATTACATTTCAAATTCATTCCTCATATCCTTTGCAAATGTTTGGCTTAACCTATCATTAGTACTTCCAAAACAATATCATCAACATAAATTTCAATTAATAAAATATTACCTTGAGTTACTTTTATGTAGAGGTTGTTGTATGTTCTTTCTTTCCATAGTTCATGGGGAGTTTTTTCATTGTTGTTTTTGAGCATTACTTTGTTTTGAATGTGAACTGATATATGCATTGCATGCGTCCAAAAAATATTTGTCAATTTGGAATCCATTAGCATTGTTCGAGCCATTTCCTGTGTAGTTATCATCCATTATGATAATGTTCCTTTGTCTCTGAACCACTCTCTTAACCAATCTATGAATCCATGCTCTCGTCCACTATCATATATCTTTCCAAACTTGCTAAGTTTTCTTACAAATCCATCTATGTCCATACTATCCAAGACTCTACTTGCGCAACTGTCCATAATGCTGACCCATTTATCCCTATACTATCATGAAGTCTTGATTAATATATAAAATTGTACTTCTGCTAACTAATTTCTCTGAATCTGTCTTCTCAAACTCTACAAGCTGCTCGAAGGATAGTTCTTTGGTCTGTCACATCTATTGCATAGAATCCCCCTATTGGCCCTTGGTTATGGAAGGTTGCGAAGATTAAGGAAATAAGCGCGAAGTGCGAACTACGCGAAAGACAAGTGACTAAGATTGGGTCAAAGTGGCCAAAAGAGCAGAAAATATGGAGCGAAGTAAGAGAAAGTAATTCGTTGGATGGGGATATTGAGGAAGACAGATCATCAAGGAATATGGATCATGGACGACTCATCAAGTGGAAAAATCCACCAATAGATGCTTTGGAGAACCTCGCAAGAAAGAAGGAAAGACAGGTTGGCGAAGCCTTGAAAACGCAGGTCAGGTTGACCTAGGATTTTAGACACCTAGGGTTTTGGTATTTAGGGTTTTAATACCTAGGTTTCGGCCTAAGGTTTTCTAAGATTCATTTTAATGTATAAATAAAGGTCAAGAGAATCTGGGATAGGTTCGATATTATGTATGATGAGTGACTGTTGTTATTGCTGAGAAAGAAGTATTGTGTGGTGAGAGAAGTCTATGTTGTAAGATCTTCAACTAGGTACAAAGATCAACCCTTCAGTTGCATGCACAGGGAGGGGAGAGAGGAAGAGAAAGAAAGAGAGATACGCAAGCTAAGAGTGCAGATAGAACTGTATGCTTTCATTTAATATATTATAAAGCGCAGTTTTGTGGATGTAGCCCTAGGGAGAGGGTGAACCACGTATACCTTGTTGTTGTGCGTGATTGATGTTGTGTTATTCTTATCTATGATATAATGTTAATGCAATATTGTGTTAGATATAAGATATAGTTCACCCAGTAGGCTTAATAAAGATAAATAATAATTAGATTTGTTGAACACACCTACCACACTTAAAGGTGGGGGTGAATGAGTGTGGGGATCTTTTTCCCAAAACTTCCCTCTTACACAAAACTCATTAGTTAGCATTAGAAATTAACTCATTACTCATTTATTTCATTAATAATCAGTTATATTTGAATACATATCAACAACATATATCATCGATATATCATCAACAAATCATCTCCACAAGGAACACGAGATGTATGTACAATTTTTATTTTTATTATGGACTTCAATCCGAGAGTTTTTCAACAACAACTAAATAGAGTACAACTCTACAAGATCACCAACTCTATATGCAAGACTCTTCTTACATTCTTAGCACCAACTGATATGAGACAGCAATCCTCGATAGATATCAATCTGTACCATAAACAAGTGCATCAACCATGCACCAACCTGTGTCAACCAACATGTAATCAACCTATACCATACACAAGTGCATCCAACCATGTACCAAGTATATACCAATCATGTGTCAACTAATCATCAACAATGACTCATCAATATGTACCAACATCATCAACTATACACCTCATGTATGTGTCAACTCATCAACTGCTTGTCTCAACCATGACTAGTTTTCGATTAGTCAACAACCCTAACTTGAAATAATCATAATTTTGTACCTATAATGAATAAATCTCTAAAACTGATAAAAAATGGTCTTCATTGTGTTTAATGCAATTCCTCCAGGTGTCACTACTTGGAACCTCTCAGAAAAAGAGTTATAGCAAAAATGGCATACCTTGCGGAATTCTGGCTTATTTTAGAGAGTGACCTTGTAGAACATGCCCCGCAAGGAATATTTGTTTAATAGATATGAAACTATTAAACATAATAGTAAAGACTTTAATATAACCAACACAATTTGTCTCATTAAATTTGTATCTTTTATGAATAAGTTGTGACGTTTTTACCTAAAACACCTGTTTTAGACTAGTTTCAGGACTAACCACAAACCCTATTTTCCATGGAGTGTATCTCCAAAACTACAACGACCCACAAGATTATTTTTTTACCACAGATACTTGGATATGTTTCCTCAATGGAATATCAATCTTGTTTGCACTCTTTTCGTCGATGTGTGAGCAAAAAGTGAGTGCTTACATGCCTAGTTGGGCTCTGCTAGTCATGACAGTTGTATGTAAAGAGGTTAGAAAGAAAACAATAGAGCTATTAACAAGAATTAAATAAAAACTAA
>ML815008.1:244950-256664 GCA_009831015.1 Picea engelmannii | reverse complement strand
TAATAATAAAGGAAGGACCTGGAAATTTCTCTGGTGGACGTAGCCCACACTGGGTGAACCACGTAAATCTGTGTCTCTCTTGTATTGTGTGTCTTCTATGTTTTGTTTCTGCATTTGTTTTATTTTATTGCTCCGCGGTCCTGCTTTTCTAACATTAACAACATTAATTAACCAGAGTAACTTAAGTTATTAGAACACTCAGAGCACTAGTACAAGTGGTTCAGTGCATACTCAGTTAGGAACCCTAGGAAGATCTATGGAATATGATATGAGGTTACCCACCTTTAGGGGAGATGGATCTGAATATCCTGATCAGCATTGGTTCGTATGCGAAGCTATATGGAGTATTAAGAATGTCACTGATGAAGATATTAAGAGAGATCATCTTAGTACTACCCTAAGAGACCGGGCATTGAGCTGGTACATGAAGTTTATCCAAGGAGTTGTCCAGCCGAAACCGTTGAACGAGATCAAGACTGTGTTGATTTCAGAATTTAAGAAACCCAATTCAGAGTCGTAGTGCATCACTGAGTTGAAATAAAACAAGAAGAAAGTAGTTGAACCTATTTGGGAGTTTGATCAGAGGTTTAAGACCCTGATAGGTCATTTGAGTTTTTAGATTCCAGATGAACAAAATCAAGAATGGTTCATTGTTGCCCTCTTACCACACATCAGAGTCCCTCTGATGCAACAAAAGATCGCTTCACCAGCTGAGGCGCTGGAGATCGCTATGAAACTAAAATAAGCCCCTATGGGAGAGTCCAACTCAGGTATGAGTCAAATTTTGAGTCAGCTAACTAGCTTCTCACTGCAGGTCGAAGATATGAATAATTATAAGGGAAAATATAAAAGAGGATATATTTGGTGTATCAGATCCAAATCAGAAGGTCATGATAAGGAGAATAGTCCTCTATTCCATGAGTACTTGGATTTAGGAGCCCCGAGCCCTTTCAAGCAGGTTACTCTACCTTGGTGCGAGGTATGTAGAAATAGACATCACCCTGGAGAATGCTATTACATGCAAAAATATGTCAAGACACCTACCAACCTTTACTACACATTTTGTAAATCTATGGGGCATGATGAGAAATATTGTAGGGATTATGACCTCTTGCATGAAATATCAAGAGACACATATAGAATTCAAGGAGAAATATAGCAAGAAGGAAATACTACGTAGTTTAACTCCCTGGGAAGAGGAAACTTCAACCCTCGTGGCGGATTCAAAGGAAGAGGATGAGGATGAGGTCAGATCATTTGTTATAACTACACACAGCCAGGTCACTTGGCAAGGAACTTTCAGAACCCTTGTACCACTTGCAGTTACTACAACTCATTTGAACATGTCATAGAAGATTGTCCTGCATTGTTAGCCAAACTTCAGGAGAGATGAGGAGGGAACCAACAATTACAACTAATCTCATCAGAACCTCACAGAGTGGATCCTAGATTTGTCATTATCACTAGAGGAGGAATTGCTACAGGATAAGGTAGGGTGATTCCAAGGAATATTACAGAAGAATCAGGAGTCAAAAGAGCTACGGAGAAGACACGGGAGTTCAATCCAAAGAAAGAGAAGAAGACATTTGAAGAGGAAAGAAAAGAGTTTGGAAGAGATCGGGATTCTTCATCAAAGTCACAACTAGAAGTGAGAGAATGTGGAATGCCCCTGGCCTTTGATCAGTCTGCTTCACCCGAAGAAGGAAAAGAGGTAAGCAGACTTATGGAATTATTATGTACTTGCATTAATTTGATTAAGGATGAAAAATCCATACAAGAACTACAAAATTTGATCAGACAGTATGAGATAGGAAGGGTAGATCCTCTACCGAATAAAGTAGTACATAAACTATCCAAAAAGAGAAGGAAAAATAAGGAACTACACCTTAACGCCCAAATTGGAGATTATGATATAGATTATGTGGTCCTCTACTTAGGGTCGGAGGTCAATGTTATGACAAAGAAGACATGGGCACTCATGGGAAAACCTAAGTTGATTTATTCCCCTATCAGGCTTAGGATGGATAATCAGTAGGAAATAGTTCCCTTTGGTAGGCTGGAACATGTCCCTTTGGACATCGATGGGGTAATAATGGACATCGATGAGGTAAGAACATTTGTGGATTTCGAGGTGATTGAGATAGTTGATGATAGTTGTCCTTATCCTGCATTGTTAGGAATTTATTGGGCTTTCAACAATTCCATTGTTTTTTACTTAAAGAAAAGAAGAATGACATTCAAAGGTGATGGCCTTAGGGTCATGACACCTATGGATCCTGACAAAGGTCGAAGATACACAGAACCTATCAGACAAGAATACCACGCATATGAGCTAGAGAATATATATATTGACATCAATACAACAGGATTACATTAACCCTATAGCATATGGGAATTTAAGCTGGTGAAATGACAACACATGCTCATCAGACTCAGAAGAAGCATTAGAGAACTGGAAAAACAAAATGTATGAAGTTTATGCACGGAGTTGTGCCAGATTGACAAAGGAAGTTCGTTGGATTGGAAAAGAAGTAAGTAAATTGCCCACATTTGATGGTTTAAATCATTTAGAAACATTCTTAATGGAATTTTAAGAATTTGTACTAGTACAACATATATTTTTGGCACTGGATGAGGCTTTGAAAGCTACTCCAGCAAGATGGTGGGGGACACATAAAAATAACATCGCAGACTGGATGCAATTTCGCACTTTAATGACAACACGATTTTCAGACAACATTGAAGGATGTGAAGTTAGATACACAAGTAAAAGTTGTCCAAAGGACCATGTGAGAGGTTGTGAGGAGGCCTGGAGCAGCATTCATCAATAACAGTGGGTGCATAAGTTCATCAATACTCTAGACACACCACCTATCAATTGGTATCTTCAAGCAGAACTGCACCTCACCACTTCAGATTGGTATGGTATGACTCAGAACTTTGTAGCTACATTTTTATTTGAAATTCACCATCCCATGGTGGACTAAGCTTTACAGGTTGTCAGACAAAAATTCTTTGGGGAGGCACCTAGCCTCCCTATGGAGCAAGAAGAGGATGAATGGACTGCACCTCTTCAGAAACTAGAAGGATGCTACAATATCAATGTCGATGAAGACGATGATCCTAGGAATGTGAACATCGTAGAAACAAAAGGACAGAGAGACATAGAAGGAATAGGAGTCAAACTACCTTTCATTGGACAGCTAATCAAAATCAAGAAAGTTAATATTGGAATAGATCAAGCACCTAAGCTAGCTAATGTTGGGGATTACTGGGATGATGCCACCATTGATAAGATCATAGAATTACTACATGAATATCAGGACTTGTTCCCAACCAAGTTTACTGATATGAAGGGCATAAAAGGGCCCATGGGATAGATGAATATCCCCTTGAAACCAGATGCAAGGCTAGTTAAGTAGAGACCCTACAAATTGAATCCCAAATATAAGGAAAAAGTTAAGATTGAACTAGACCGAATGCTGGAAGAAAGAATCATAGAACATGTTGAAGAGTCAGAATGGATTAGCCCTATGGTGGTACAAGATAAGAAGATAGGAGAGATAAAGATCTGTGTAGATCTCATAAATCTGAATGATGCCTGTTTGCATGACCCATTCCCTACACCATTTACAGACGAAGTGTTACATAATGTAGGAGGACATGAGTTATATTCCTTTACATATGGATTTTCAGGTTATCACCAAATCAGGATTACCAAGGAAGATCGCCATAAGACCACATTTGCAACAGAATGGGGTTCCTACCAGTATACAATGATTCCTTTCATATTGAAGAATGCACCAGCTATCTTTTCCAGGGTGGTGGTCGAAGCATTCAAGGAGTTTTTACAAAAAATCTTGGAAGAATATTTTGATGATTGGATTGTTTTTAGCATATTGCATAATCATATTGAATGTTTAAGACTAATGTTCGATAAGTGCAGGTTTTGCATCTATTTCATCCCCTAAATGACCAAAATAAGGACTCTTACAAGTCTAGTTGGGTTAGCTGGACAATACAACAGTGAATGAAAGAGTTAGAAACATCTAGCATAAGAAATAAACAAAGAACTAAAGCTAATAACAATAAAATAAAATAAACTAGAATGCATAGGTGAAATAGAACAAAAATTAAACAACATGCATGCCACCAATGGATAAGTTGTATTAGTGAGAAAACACCAAAGAGAAAGGGAGACTATGGGTCCCCTCTTCCTCCAAGGGCGGGCTCTTGAACCCCCAATGATTGAGCTTTTCTTACAAGTAACAAACTAAAAGGAAATGGTGAAAAAAATCCAAAGCACATTCACTCAAGAGGTGATATGAATAGCTAAATGAAATGGTGCTTGTATTATCTTGATGAGGAAAGAGGATCCTCCAAGAGAATATAGGAAGCATAACAATACAAATGAATTCCTTGAAAATATAGTGCACCCATGGCCTCTTTTTATAGAAAATATTTGAGGCATTATTCAACTAGTCTTTGGTGTGAACAAGGGGTTCTTTAGGGCACCCTTAGGTCTTTGACCAGCCCCCCACTCGGATTCATCTCAGATTTGGGTGTTAAATCGACTTTAGAGATGAACCAGAAGTGGGTGGAAGGCTTACCAAAATCATAAATGCATCGTTTTAAGGTGTGCGTGGCGTTTTGCATCCATAGTCGTGCATATGCGCTTTTCCGACATTATTCAACTGTCGCACGTCCATGCGCTACCTTTGCCTCCTTAGCGCATGCTAATTTTTAACCAGTTGTATAGTTTTGTGCCCTTTGGAAATGCATTTTCTGGGCCATGGATGAACTAATGGGTGTTTGAATATGTTAGATTCCTATAAACATTGGCAAACAAAATTCCAGCGATAACATATTCCCCCTGATGTGTGAAGTTAGGAGTATACATATAGCCGAAATACATCATTGTTTCTTCTACTAAGAGTACTTTTGTAAGGAAGAGTGTTGAGGGGAATTTCAAGAGCGACCCATTGGAAGGAGATGGGAACCTGTAGGACCCAAACCTTTTGCGAGGTGTGGAAAAATAAACTATGTACAAATGAGGCAGGCATGCCCCATGCTCGTGTCATGTAACTCAAAAATGTGTTATGCAGTAACTAAAGTTGTGTGTTGGTGTAGATGAATGAAGCACCCTTAGGGGCATTTTGATAATAGAAAAGGACAATTTTGATGGTAAACAAACTATGAAAAGAGGCGATGACACCTATAAGAAGTGTCGATGATACGCAAGCATTGATAGCCTATCAAATTTCAGAGGTCTTCAACAAATAAAAACAATTGCAATAGTCGCAAAGACCCACCGCAACATGATAAATTGTTGAAGTCGAATGTCATGGGGGTCACTGATAGTAGAGAGAAATGATGGTTCTCTCTGTGCCATCTAAGACACCTCATTGGAAAAGTAATGAGAGTCAAGATATTGTTTCCCTTCTAGAAACTGTGTTGATTTCAACAGGAAGGGAGACACGACTCCAAGAAGCAAAGGGATTCATGAAATATACATGATGCAGTCAGGGACTGAGGAGATACATGGATGAAGTCAAGATGTGGTGAGACTCAAGACTGCCCTTGGTTGGGGATATTTGTGAAGGATAAGTGGCAGCAACCATGGAACTGAATCTACCATCAGAGAGACAACCAGACTAGGGTTAAGTTGTGCAAGAGGCGTGACAAAGTGGACAAACGTAGAGATCAAGTCTAAATGGACTATGGGATATTCAAGGTGTATGAATGATGTCAACGGGAGGAGAAGGTAATGAATGCCCCAACCAAGGGCGACATGGGTTTCTTCTGCCAGAAAAGGAAGGTCACCAAGGGTGATGACAAAAATCTATGTAAAGGCTGGAAACAAAGGCTTTTTACAATTACCAAATAAATAAAGAATCAGTTGGGGATGAGTGTACAGATACAGAAACATGTGCCCCAATGCAATGTGTCTTGGCTTGTGAGGGCGCAAGTTGCGTGGAAAAACAGGTGGAGGATGAGGGCCCCATAGGTGGGTTTATGTATTAGGTAAAATGAATGGAGGACAATCTGCAGATGGGAAAACTGATGGTGGATGAGATGGAGGGCTAAGGATACTATAGAGGTGTAGTCAAAATGTGAATCATGACGAGATTACATGGGATTCCATTATGGGGAAGTTAGCAAAATGAGGAGAAGGAGCATGCGACTAATTCTCGGGAATGCAAAGACTATGAGGACTCCCAGCCCTAGGGAGTGAAATTAGCATGAGTGTCAAAGTGTCAAGGGGGACTATGAATGGGACAACTCATGTGGGGAAGAGTGTTACCGGGTGACAGTACTATAATGCAATAGAGGTGTGAGTACCACAGAGTCATATGGGGGGACCTTAGAGTCAAATATCGGAGGGTGTGATTGGGAGATGCAATTGATATTCAAAGGGAATGAGTACATGCCAGTAGAAATTTTATACCTAAAAGGGCCATGCTGATTTGTGGTGACCAAGTACCTGCACACATGAAAACCAAATACTCGATGTGAACAATATCTGAAGATAAAGAACATATAATGGTTATTTGATAATTTTGAACATAAGCATGTGTACTTGGGCGTGATGTGAGAAAAATTCTCCCCGGGGGCCGAGGATGGCTGGTGGCCCAGGGACTATGACTGTGTAGGTGGCAGGATACTGGTCCCATGGCTAAAGACGGATCGAAAAAAAGACGCTCAAAACTCCTAGAATGGAGTATCAAAGTTTGGAAAAAGGGATTATATATCGTTGTAGGGCCCACATTGCCACCTCATTTGTACCTGCTTCTAGAGTGATTGGACGAGATATTTGAGAAGATATTTGGATATTCTGGGAGATCAAACCAGTCGATTCAGGATCAGCGAGTTTCAAGTTAGTGGTCATATCCTTCTGCATAGTAGCTAGGGGTTCTTTTTGGGTAGGGCTTCTACGGATTGTCGTACAAGGGGTTTTTGTGAGGGTGGACCCCTCAGTGCACGGGCGATCGAGTGTTTCACATGCACAAGTGCGTGGATGTAATTTGGAGAGACACACACATGGGCAGCCAAATGGGGAAAACGAGCGCACATGGGATGCGTGCCTGTGAAAATCACAGCAACGCATCTATGCGTGGTTGTGTTCCTGATAGTTGCACATGTGTGTGCAACTGTGGGGTGAACAAGCACACTAGGGTGTGTGTATGTTGATGTGACAGGGGCACATGGGTGTGATTTTTTATTTCCAATAGTCATGCATGAGTGTGTGACTGTGGGGTGAGAAGGCAGGGATATGTGCGCGTCTGTGGGGAAAAAAAGCCGCACCTCTGAGGCAAAGTTGAAGGGTGTAAAGACTAATATTTTTTAGAGATTTTGTGTTTTTATGAGTTGTGATGGCTGATCAAATATTGTATGTGTGGATGTAGGTAACCAGTCCATGATGCCGATTCATTGGAGGGAGAGGGACCGGGAACACCTGAGAGAGGCGGTGAGAGATGAGGAGCCAGTTGTATGTGGTGCTTTGGAAGCTTGTGGACTGCTGAAGTTTTTTGAGTGCTCACTTGTGAGGGCACAGGAGTATCTTTTGTAGTTCCTGATTTCAATGTGGAGTCTAGAGATGCATCATTTCATTGTTCATGGTGAGCACCTGGAATTCTCTATTGTAGAGGATGTATACTTTTTGACAGGGATCCCTTTTTCAGGGGACCCTGCTACCTACTGAGCCCGTAGTACCCGAGGATGGGCAGTTGGTTGTCCTAGCTTGGACCTATTGTTAAGGAGAGGACTACATGTCTATATTTGTGGTGAGGATTGGGGAAATGGATGCCCTGGTGCATCAATGTGTTGCATCGATGATTGTGAGAGTGTATGGATCTCTCGTGACTCAGCGGATCAGTGGGGGTCAGTTGAGGATTATGCAGAGGGCACTGGGGGTGAGAATTTTTCCTGGAGCTTGATGTTTCATGCCAAGATGGTGGGGCAGCTTGACAGGTGTCGAGCTACTGAATCAGGGGATTTTTCCTTTGGGTCCATCTTGCTGGCATGGTTTTTGGAGAGGATGTCGATGTTGCGCCTGAGAGTTTTATTAGACACCCCGGGTATGCGAGAGCCTCGATTGAGGCGATGGGCGACGATTTTGGTTTTCCATGGTGGGGGGGAGGGTGGCCATTATTTTACAACCGAGGCTGCAGGGGTGTGGCGTCATATGCCACAGATCATACTCTAGTTTCCATAAAGTTAGGACTCATTTCATAGGATCGATCTCTATGCTTAAGAAGTTTGAAACTTGTAATTTTTATGTGGATCATTGATGGCATTGCTAGCTTGGGGTTACTGGACCCTCTTTAGAGTTTTGGCCATACTTCCTATTTGGATCTTTCATCCTCCACGAGACACATTTCTCTTTTCATGGTTGATGGTGTTTGATTATATTTGAATCCTTTGTTTTGGTTCCTCACAAACACCTATCTTTCCGAAGCATTTATGTGATGGTTGTCACTTTTTTCCATTTTCATGCCTTTGCAACTAATTCTCTTCCACTTCAAAATTCAACCATGTTGTTTGAGGTTACTTGGCTCTCTTCTTCATAGGTTTGGTCATACATCCTGATTGGAGCTTCCAACCTCTACAAGCCTCATGCTCGTTATTTTCACTGCATTTTTGTGGGGTCTTCTTCAGTTTAAGCTTCAATACCATTTTCAACACTGGCATTTTTCTCTCTTTTGGAGAGGAGTTTTCTCCTACGGGTTTTTCTTCTTTTCTCCAGTTATGAGAGTTTGTACATGGGTACCTCATCGGGCCTTATTGTTGGGATCCATATTTTTTTTCCTTTTTTTTCTCCCTATGTTTTGCTTATGGGGCAGTGTTGGAATTGGTGTTTTCCAACACATCCAACCTATGTGAACTGTAAGCTTACGTAGGCTCTCAACTAAACACTTATTCTTAACTATTTGTTGGGTCTCGTCATTCTTATAAATGAAGACCTTCTCGTGTATTTTTATTCATTTAGATCATTCAGATTAATAGATTACTCTTTGTTAGTATGAGGATCATTCATTATCTGGGTTTATCTCTAGATCTCTACACAAGTTTCATGTCTAGGTCAATAAGAGATAATCATGGTGAATAAGAAGCTTCGAAGAAGTTATGTAAACATTGTTGGCTTGAGAAGTTGGAGGTGCATGTTCAGTGTTACCCGACACCTCAATTTAATTTATGAAGAAGTATTAAGATATATTGAAAATAACAAGTATGTCATGTTATTGAAATACATTGTTGTAAGTCTGGGTAGAATAAAAGTGAGTAATTATTGTAGTGACATTTATTTTGGAAAACTATTGTCACAATTTTGAGTCTGTGTTGGAACTGACCATTCCAACATTAGACAAATTCTATTCAAAATTATTTTCAGAAACCATTGAGTACCGGACATTATGAAGACATAGATAATTATGCAGAAGACAATTCATGATGAAGTGTAGCAAGGAACAAATTTTTACAAAGATCATGCAGAGAAAGAAAACAAGAAGACAGAAGCAATAGAAGATGGATTCGTGGTGAAGTATGGGAAGAGGAAGAATTTGGAAAAGATGAATGGTGAAATACAAAGAAGAAACACTCTTGTTGGAGAGGTAAAAGGATTGGTAATGATCCTACTTTTATATTGCCTTATGTGTTGGGCACAAATTGATGTTGTGATAACCATATTTCAAGGAGAGTATAGAGTTCATTTTCAGTGGTATCTGACACTCTTGAATTTAAGTTATGCTCAATGATAAATTGTAGATATTAAGTTTAGCTAACTCAATATAGTTTCATTGTTAGAATTAGCTACTCTAAAAAGGAACAACAAATGTAGAATGAAGAATGACCATGGACACCAATGATGATTGGTAAAGGACAAAGAAGACTCTATATGAAGAAGTAAAACATAAGGTATGCATGGTGATGAGATGTAAATGGGTTTATATTTTGGGCATATGTAATGGGATTTTAATTTTTTGTAAATTTAGTAAATCATTTGGAATGTTTGTTGTACCTAAGATGAAATATTATAATAGTGAAGATGTGTTGTAGGGGGTGCATGATTGTTTGTACCCAACACCCCATAAGTATTTTGGTCAAAGATGTAAAACTTAGCCATAGACAAGTTGAATTCCCCAAGTCCTTTGTAATCCCTTTTGAGTCATACGTACATGGATTGGTGCGGTAGCACATGTAATCATGTAACTTGTATCCCTCTTATGCATAGAGAGGATGTGGCATCAAGTTGTGAAGCCATTCTGATAGGTATGAGGGTGGCAGATGGACTTGTATCTAAGCTTGATGGTGATCCAGAGAAGTTGAATCTTTGATTAAGGGGGGAATGTGAGATGGATTAATCTCAGAGTGTGGGTTGGTTGGGACCAAGTTATGATTAAAGGAGAGTTTAACATGTTGATGAACCATGTAGGGGAAAAGAATTCCTAGAGAACTTGCGAGTACAACGATCGGTTACCCATGTATCTCAGTAGATGCATTGTTTTTTATATAGACCTCAATGACCGGTTATTTATAGGTACAAGAGGAAAAAGCAGCTCAAGTTAATCATTTTTGTGTAGGTACAAAAGGAAGAAGAAGAACAATTCAAGGATGAAGCTCATAGTGAAGAAAACCCAAGAGATTGTGTTCCTAGTAAATCAGTTTTCCCATCATGAGGGTTCGTGATCAGTCGAAACCTCTTGTATGTGAGGTTCATGGTCAATTGAAACCACTTCTATGTGAAGTTTGTAGTCAGCAAGAAACCACTTGGAATGATGGTTCGTGAACATCCGAAACCACTTGTATGTGAGTTTTTTAGTCAACTAGAAACCACTTGATGTGATGGTTCGGGGACATCCTAAACCAATTGAGCATTGTAATGGTTAGGGATAAGCGGAAAAATCCTAGGTGATTTATGATGATGGGAAGCTAGTAAAATGAAGCAACGCACTAAAGACCAACCATTTGAAGATAGAATTTGAAGATGACAATATGACCAAATAGATATTAAGACAAGTACTCGTTAAGGGAGAGTGATGGAATATGTAACTCCTCCTTGTATTAATAATGTGTGAGGAGATTATGTTTGATAATGAATTATTACTGTAGAGAACAATCTCCAAGTGAGTGGTTTGATCCTATAGTTTAGGAGGTTGTTAGATAGTTGAGTGTGAGAAATATTGTCTTGTACAAAGTCTCCTAGTTTGGTGTGTGGTTGAGATATTCTCTCAACTGGATTGATTGTCTGGCTAAGATAGTGTGACTATATTTATACCAAGCTTGATATATATAAGTGTATACTAATTTGCTATGAAATAAAATAAAATAAATTAACATAGTTTGTGTGTGTGCAACAATATGTCTAATATCTCAATTTTTAATTGAGCATATTAAGTCCCATCTATTTGGAATAAGGATGAATGGATAACTTTATTATGATTTTGGTTTCAAAGTTGGTTCCACTTATTTGAAAACACTTGCTATCCATGAATAGAGATGAATGAATGGCTCTATTATAATTTTGACTTCACTCTAATATTATATGCCAATCATCTGCATTCAAATTTAATTTATTTGTGTAACAACACCAATACTAATAATCAATACCCATGCTCAACCACCAAAACACATTGTGCTTTCTCTGTTCTTAAGACAAAACAATGCCCTCTATAATCTGCATATGCCTACATAACAACATCTCATTCAACATATTC